>JAHPZR010017565.1:0-26572 GCA_019787425.1 Platygyra sinensis
GACATATATACTCCATAACCTAGTCTGTAATTAAGAGAAGTAATGGTTTTAATAAACATCTTTCCATTATTGTAGATCTCCTCTTATTCGCAAACCAAACACAGGAAGTGAAGGGACGCACAGTTACCGTCAGGTGAGAGCAAGGATCGTGTTCTGCCGCCATGTATATATATATTTATTATAGAGAAGTGAAGCCAGAAAATACTACAGGCATATGGAAGCTAGTTAAAGTGTCGCGATTCGTAGACCACTATAACCTTGAATTGAAATGCTTCAAGGAATATGAAGTAGCAGTTACTGGATGGGGAGCCAGAACACTTAAGCCATGGAGAGTGAAAACTGGACAAGGTAAGAAGGGGTGCTATTGACAATGAAGTATTCAAATAGCTCAGGTAAGAGTGGAAAAATAAACATACCTGAGTTTATCGGCGCTTGTAGAAATACTTAAGGTAAAAGAACTGAATCTAGTGGTTAAGCGAACCTTAACTTATATTTAAGTGAAATACAATACATCAGTAGACAAACTGGAAAGTGGAAGTTATGTGGAACATAGCTAAAAACATTTCAAGGCAGAAATTTATCTTTTCTTTTCTTTAAATCTGCCCGTAAATATAGAAGGAAATCTATTAAAGTGGCTGGTTACTGTTTCCAGCACTTTCCAGCATTTTTACTTCAACGGATCAATATAGTTGACCCTTTATTTAAAAAGAAAAGAAAAATCTCAGGGTGAAACCCTTTATCAACTGATATTATGATATTGGTATCAGACAAATGCCCATCGATCAACAGTTGTGGTCATCTTTATGTCATAATAGGTTACCATCGAAACGATAGAACCGTTTGAAAACACCCTGAATTATGTTAGATAAGATAAGATAAGATAAGATAAGATAAGATAAGATAAGATAAGATAAGATAAGAACTTTATTTAGTTAGCTTTTAGTGCTTATAATTCAGAAAGAGCTGGCAGAGCTAACAAAACTCAGTGGTATTTAAAACGTTCGAAAATATAAGGTGGCCCTGACTCTTCCTACAGAATTTGAAACAAATTTGCAAAACGTTGTATCCTAACATGCCTATATGACAATTCAATAAGTGACTGGCATGTTCTTCTTATGTAGCATTGATGAACAATTTTTTTTCCCTTCACTTTTAATTTAGATTTTCCACAAATCGTAAATTTGAAAGTAGCTGAGCGTAATGTATATATCACGTGGTTGCCTGCATTCAAAGGAGAGTGTCACGTGTCTGGGTACCTTGTCTACTACAGAATAGTTATTTCTGAAGTTAAAAGTACAGGCCAATGGAATGAAGTTAACTTGTCTCAATATAACGCAACCAACCATAATCTTCAACTCCAATGCTACATGGAATATGAAATGACAGTTATTGCACAGAGTGCAAATGGAGAAATCCCTCTTAACCAAAGCAATCTGTGGAAAGTCAAAACTGGAGGAGGTAAATATACAGCCAGAATCAGCAGCAGTTCAACTAACGTTATTGAGTAAAGGACAACTAGGTGACAGCGTAATAAAGTTCGGACAAGAGCCAGTTTTGTATGATCCTGATACCATGGCATCCTGTATGTACAGTCTGTGGTCAACCAGCTCTGTCGGGCGCTGTAGTAGATACCTCACTCCAGCTCCTCTATCCAGCTCGTTCTCTCTCCTCTGCTGTTCTCCTCCATGTTGTCCTGGGTCCACCCTGCCATCTCCATTACTTCTTGTTAGTGATTCTGTCCCGCATATCTTAAGTATTCGTGTAAGGTATCTGTTCTGAAAATCGTCGATCTTAATTTTTTATTTCATATTGCTAAGCTTAAAAATCTGATCAGTGGTCCCTCTACGTCTCCTAAACACAGCCTGCTCCTTCCTGAGTTTCGACTTGACGCCGCTTCGAAACCTTTTCATCAGAATTCTCCCCATCACCTTGCTGACGACTGGAAGCAACGTGACTCCACTCCAGCGTTTACATTCTTTCTTTTGGCAGCTTAACGATGTAAATGATCTCCTTGACTTTTATGGTGGCAAAGTCAATGTCAGCTTTAAACAGCTCTCCTCGACGGTTGTCGATACCTGGAGCCTTTTCATTTTCCAGGTGTTTTATAGCCTCCTATATTTCGGCCTTGCTGGATTCAGATGCATCTATTTCTTCAGTCTTATCTGCAGCTTCTATTTCAGCTATGCGTACCGGGGTGCTAGGGTTTTCTAATTAAAGTGCTCATACAACCTATTGGTTTTGCTTATTTTATCACTAAGGATGTTACCATTCTTGTCCTTTACCACGGCACCGTGAGTTTGTCTCTCGTTACTCAATACCTTATTCCATGAAGAAAGTATCTTTATGTGCTGTTGCCGAGCACCACTTTCAGATTCACTTGCAATCTCCTTGTTCCAGCGTCATTTAGTCATTCTAAGTTGTCATTTAATTTCTCTGTCTTTCTTTCTTTGAGTATTCATCCTGCCGTCTGTGTTTTCAGTAGTCTCTCTGATATCAGTTGAACCAACCAGCTTCTACCTGATGGCTTCCCTGAATTATAGATGACCGATAACCACTGATGACTTATTTTTATTGATTATTTTAGGTAAACCATCTCCTCCCGTGGGTGACAACATGACATTGGAAATAAATAGTTGCACTTTGAATTACATTTGGAGTCCTCCAACCCACATTGGATGTCCCCTTGTGATGTATACAATATACTACAGAGAAATTCAGTCAGCCAGCAACGAAGCTGATTGGCTGCAAATCTCTATCACTCAGCTTCAAAAAACGTCCTATGTCATGCCACTGAAATGCGATATGGAGTATGAGATTGCAATCTCTGTTAAAGATGCAGAAAAGGAGAGTGTCATGTCAAACTTCTGGCGCGTAACAACCAAGTCCCCTGCGGCAGATATACCTTCCATCAATTTTTTCTCGGGTGAGGTTTTCTATGTTTCATACCCATTACTCAGATGCCCTTTGATTTACTACTTACTAACAGTGCTCAGGCAAAAAGGCACAACACCCTTTTTAGTGCAGAGTGCACTATTGGGATGGTTTGGGGGTTGACGCCACTAAAGCATTATGGTAATTTACTTTCATGTTTGTTCAGTTAATTTCAATTAATAGCCTTGTTTTGAGGGGCTGGGGTAGCTAAATTTGATTTCTACGTAAGACGTACCTCACTTACATTACTTTTTGTGTAACATCACAAAACTGTATATGATTGCAATATTCTCTTTTTATCTGAGTGGTACTATTCCGCTCAACCTCGTCCCCAGGGCCTTCTCCTCGACGATTTTCAAAATGGCGGATCGTCGGGAGAAGACCCTGGCAAAGGCTGGGTCACGTGGTACAAAATCTCCAAAAATCTTGGAGATTTTTGTCACGTGACATTTTGAGAAAGGCCAAACAAAATGGCGGCGAAGCGTCGCGTGGGAAGCATAACACCGGTCAAAGAACGCTTTAACTTTGTACACGAGGAAGTGGTGGCTTCGAAGTAAGATAAAATATTATTTTAACGGATGTTTTGATTCTGGAGCAGGACTTTTCAGTATTTGTAAGTTTATTCCACTTTCGTACTCGCTATATTTTTAATAACTGTCCACTGAATTAATCAGATTGACCATCAAAGAGAATAAGTACAGAGTGAAAAAACAAACTCTTTGTGGCTTCGTATTTTTTTTTGGTGTGTGTGTGTGTGGAGGGGGGAGGGAGGTTAAATATTTAAGTTTCTTTAAAACTACTGAATTACTGTATGGAAACAAATAATCATTGTTTAACCTGGGAGAAAAGTTTGACTGTTATGCAAGTACATCCTAGTTGCAGCCCACAAACTACAAAACTGATTTCCTTGCACCAAGTTTTTGCATGAATTTACCATTGCCTAACCTTGTACACTACTTCCAGTAATTATCTTTGCCAAAATGACCTGTTGCATTGTTCTCCTTATCAAATGACTTCAACAGAAGTCTATTGGGAATGAGTTTATCCAAAGATGTGTAGTTGAATTTTTATGTTCACCAGACTGAGTGTAGAATGGAAGAAAATACTGTTTATATGCATATGAAATTACATATTATTCTACTTCTTCAGTGTATTGGTGGGAAGGAGAGGGGGTCTCAATGACACATTGTAAAACTAAAACCAGAGTAAGAACTCTGGTCAAACACAATGAGCACAGACTATCAAATGAAGAAATAAAGTAAACTTTAAAGATATATATGTATGTAGGTGATGCATATACATGGTATATATGTAGGTGATGCAAAGTGCAGGGGCACCCAACGACAATTTTCGGAAATATATCTGTTCGGAAGACGATTTGAGATCTAGAATTTTCGGAAGATTTTTTGTAAAATTTCTTGCTTGCCTGCTTCTCCTAAGATTTTCGAACATCTAAAATATGGTATAATTGCCTATTTTTAACGGATTTTTACCCTAAAAAGGTCACCTATAATTTTCGGGAGCCTTTTTTCTGCTGAAATTTTCGAAAAGGTAAGATTTGATCCCTGTAATTTTCGGATCACTAGACTTTCAGCTAGGAATCCAAACAGATGAAAAATTTTAGGGGATAAAAATATGCCTATATCTACCGTTTAAATACCAAAATACTTTCAACAATGCTATGTTTTAGTGGTTTTGAACTATATTCTCGTTGGGTGCCCCTGAAAGTGTGGAGAAAGGGATTAGTGACAACCTGTCAAGAATGCCTCGAACCAACAAAGTAAGAACAGTTTCCACCCTACAAGGACTTAAAATAAAGGAGTTCCTTAAACAATACCGGTTACACCTTGGAGGAAGTCGCAGGAGATTTGGCAGTATTGACTCTACTATGTGGTTTACCCTAAAACTGTTACATGCTGTAGTGTTTGGAATGCGAGTGTTTGACCTCATCTCAGCACATCTTTCTCACCTTCCCCACATGGGAGAAGAAGCATGCTGAGGTCATCATGCAAGTAATAAATGATTTGTGCAAAGAATACCGAACAATTTTTCATGTCCTCAACTGGTTGTTCCCATAATGATATGCAAGACACTTACAAACACTACATTTTCTGACAACCAGTTCAAGTCCAATAATTGCTTTATCATTAACTTGAATTCCTTGCATTAAAAAATAGTGTTTGTAAGCATATTCAGTGGCAGATTCAGACTTGAGCTAGGGGGGAGGGGTGGTTTTGTTTTGCTTGCCCTGCTGGCTTTTCTTCATTCTGCATTCTTTTCTTTTTTTTACCCTAAATAGGGGGGGGGGGGGGGGCAGGCCACCTGGACCCCTCACTGGTATTGCATGCCATTGACCAGTGAACAATAGGTCTATAAAACAGACATAATAACTTGTTTAATGTTCCATTAACACACACTTTTATATTGTGTGGGTCAGGACAATTTGCTTGTTGCAATTTGTTGTTGCTGGTTGATAATTTTAATCACTCCTGTGACCAAAAAACAATCTAATTTGGAAACAGTAACACTAGGAAAACCTTTCTAACTGCTACCCTAGGCCCCATCCAGTAACCTGTAAACACCTTTGAAGAATATAAGTAGCATAAAGCTTATCAATACAAGTAGACGTACACAGTGCAAATTCTTTCAACACTGCTTTATTATGCCAACATTGACTGAAGACAGTGTTGGGAATGCTTGAATAATAGAAATGTTTACAATGTAATACATTATATAGTTATCACTCCTAGTTTGAAAGTACTACTTTCGAATATAATTTTTATTTATCTTTCTATGAGTAACTAATACTCTGTTGGAATGTTGTCACCTATAAACCTTATTTTTGAGGTTGCCTTGGCTTGTGAAATACACTAAAAGATATACAGCAGCTTTCATGCATGTTTATCGACTCCTTTCAGTGTCAAGATGGTTCATCAAGATCGCAATTTATCTAACAGTAAACAATAAGCAAGTAGTACCTATATCCTCCAATCTCCTTTCTCACATGGGAGCTGGCAAGACAGGACAAGGCAATAAAGTCAAATTGTTCTTTAATCATTTCCTTTTGGAAAAATTTTACTGAACATTTATATACATAAATAATCTCCTTCACCTGTTCTCTTGTGCACTACTTAAACAAGATTTGAAATAAGGCCCCACTTATAGAAAAACTAAGACAGTAAGGAATGTAAGTCTTTAGACACAATAAAACAGGAGCCATTTTCCTCGGCCAGGTACTGAGAAAAAAGCACTATAGTTCAAAACAGTAAACTTATTTGAATCTCAAACATAGCATGTATGAACATAGCATTGGCTGTATGTTTGATGCTAATAACATTTCTGGAATGAAGAAGTCATGTGCATTGTATAAATATGTATTTAACGCCGCAGGCTGGCTCTAAAATTTCTTTAACACAATCCAGACAGCAAATACATTTGACAACAGAAATGTCATATGCTATAATCTAAGAATATTCACAAGAATATTTTCAACCTAAACTCGGCAGAAAAATAAAAATATTCAATTCAGCCTCGGCCAGAAAAACAGTATTATTATTAGAAAAAAGAGTGCATTTGAAATAAGATTTGAAATAAGCCTAAACCTAATACAGGCAGAAGGCCTATATTTAAGGAAAATGTGTCCAAGAAAAATAAAAGCAATTTTCCGTATAAAAGTACAAAGCTCAATAATGAGCAAAAGCTCCCTTTTAGATTTGAAATTCGACCATAACGAACGCTTCAAACTCTTCTTTCTTTCTGTACGTGGAAAAAAACTAATTATGCAATAATATAGAACAACAAAAACAACAGCGCATAAGGCCACATGTGACCAGCTGCAGCTCTCTAGCTGCCGGCAGATTTGTACTTCAACAAAAAAGCTATTTTACATGGTTGTTATGTATATTTTCCCGGGCTTATTTCTACGTCTATGGTATAGGTTACATCATTTAATTAAAGTCTCACGGAAAAGATTCACCTTTCGAATCATTAATGCAGGTTAATGGCAGTCTGATTCGACATCGCTTGAACTGAACTGCAATTCAACCTCCTAAAAGCCCTTACGAATCACTCGCTACGTCCGCCATATTTCTTTAGGATGTATTTACAGCGCTGTTTATATTACCGTGAACACCTAAAATATGTCTGGAATGTTTATTGTGTTGCAACCAATCACATGCGAGATCTTCACACCACAGAAACCACAAGCAACGAACAGTTTCCTATCTTCCTATCGGCCACGGAACAAATTATTTTTGTTTTGTTTAAGGATACAAACTGTCTTATTAGGAATTTAAAACACCGCTGTTCCCCAAGATCAGTGTTGAGTACCGCATCCAGGTCATCGTTCGAGTTTAGAAAGAAAAAATTTAGAAGCCAACGCGACGCGACGGCGACCAGCTTTCCATGTCACGACATCACATGAAGATAATAAAAAATCAACAATCGTGATTAGCATAATCCTTGCTAATATTTTTTGTAGAACAAGGGTTGATTTTTCTGGGCTAACAATTGAACCCTCGAACTACTGTGCCGACAGAAGTTCCTTGATCGCAAGATCGCAAACTGGAAAGACCGCCAAACAAATTTTGCGATCAGCCGTAACTAATTATTCCGATTTCGATCGTTACAAAAAGTTTGAAAATTCGCGCGCCCAACTGTCGCGTGCGTCCGCCCGGCACATCGGCTTAATTTACTTCAAAATCGCTCAAACCTGTATTCTTCGCTATTATAGCACATACTGTAAATAAATGGGCAGGAAAGTAATTGTTTACTTGTAAAAAGACTGAATGTTAAAACAAAACGAAAATAATTTGTTCCGTGGTAGAAAACCGTTCGTTGCTTGTGGTTTCTGTGGTGTGAAGATCTCACATGTGATTGGTTACAACACAATAAACATTCCAGACATATTTTAGGTGTTCACGGTAATATAATCAGCGCTGTAAACCAATCAGCGTTTTCGTATGAATGGGCCAATCAACAAGGGTGTTAGTTCAGTGTTGCCCAGGGTCTTCTCCCGACGATCCGCCATTTTGAAAATCGTCGAGGAGAAGGCCCTGGGGACAAGGTGCAATATATATTGAATGTTGGTTTCTGTAGAAAATTTGCAACTCTGGCAAAACAGTGCTACGAAAAAAATCTTCCTAAAGATAGACAAGCAGCACTTTCTGTCACATGGATGAAAGTTTTGTGTAATTTTCAGAGTGGCAAGGCGATGCAAGAGCGAATGATTTTAGAACGCTTTTTGCATTCGTTAAAGGAGCTTTCATTTCGTCCAGAAGAGATTCATCGCGTCTTGAGTGTTATCCACGAACTGGTGTATACAATAATATATGAGCATCTTCAATTAAGGAATAGAGATTTGGCCGGTCAGGAGAATTTAGAAGTACAATTTAAAAACGAATCCGACGACACCCTGTGGTGCTGCACTTCAGAGGATGATAAAACTGCGTAAAGAAACATTGGCTGCGAAGAAAAACTGCATTAAACTTTCCTCCAAACGAAAACCAGTTACGAAAAGAGAACTTGAAATCCTAGAGGACCTGGTCATGAAAGACAAATCGGCTTATCCTCGAGTCTTAAAAATCTTGATGAAGGAAATCTAACTTTTTCGAGAGAAGAACTCATTCCCTTCTTGCGTTCGGTGGACAAAGAAGTCCGAGAATTCTCAACCGACAACAACTTGCGCAAGTATCAATCCTCTTTGAAGCTCTAACGGGTGGGGCATTTGACCATTTAAACACTGGCAACATAGCTGGGAATTTGACCAAAATTTTTCAAAAAGTCAAATGCCCCGGGGTTTGCCCGGGGGGGGGGGGGGGATGGGTGGTTTTGGAATTGACCGGTACATTATTTCAAACAACGTTTGAAACGTGTGAACTGATGCAAAACATAAGTCAAGGCAGCTATAGAGAAGAGAGAGACAAGGGTGTCTGTTGGGCAAACAATTACACCGAAATGTAAACAACATAAGCGAAGATAGCAAATCTTAGTCAGCTTTAAAAATTGCTTTTAGTAATAATATCAGACAAACTGTGAGATTCTTCGGAATCTCCGTCTAAGTACAGTCGGCCGACAGAAAAATAAAAAAATAAAACCCGGCTAGATTACATAGACCGAAAATATTTCTTTTCTTAAGAAACGAAATTAGTTTTTCTAATCGGTTCTCTAAAGGAAGGGAGAGTGCAATATTTGGGATACCTAAATCCGTAGTGATAAGATTCAGATCGAGAAGTCAGCTTTATAGAGTAAGGGAGGGTAAAAAACAATCTGGAGCATCTGATTCCTTTTATACTATGGGATTTATCCCGTTTAAAATGGCAGCCAAGTTTTTGTTGTCACGCTCGTCCTCCCACGCCAATGCTCTTAGGGCTGGTCACGCATTCCTTCGTCGTTCGTGAGGAAGAAATGGGTCACGAGCCCTAAAACTGCGAAAAGGTCCATAAAAATCGCAAAGTGACATTACGCATATACATTTAAGTTAAGGAGAACAGTTTGGTTGAAAATAGTGGAACTCCGGAATCACATACTTTGTCACTTCCATTAGTTTCCCCGTCCCTCAGACTGAAAACCAAAACTAAACCAACAGAACCAACAGAAGCCATTCCTTGAGCCCGAAAACAAGAATAGCGCTCGATTTGTTTAGTGCCGAAGGATGCACTCGGGAAGACTGGTTTCCAAAATTTCCTCTCACCACCGTTTCTTCTTAGTGAGATTTTCCTCTTAGTGTGTTTATACAACGACTGATACAAAGTCACCCCCGAATCACGTACAGATTTAAAGTCTATACTTCTAGATGATTAAACTGGGTGCCAGAGTTTCGTTTGTAGAGATTTTTCTAGCCGTCATGCCCTGAGACAGGAGGTCAACTCCGCTTTGCATACTTTTGTAGATTTCTTTGTGAGCAACACACATGCAGACACAAATAGGGTATCTTTATTCATTTAAAACTAGAAGTTCGTTAGGCTAGGTATATGAAACAAATATAACACAAAGATTGCATAAGTTAGAACCCCAACTGACGGGAGAAACAAAAAAACAAAAACAAAAATCCACAATATTTGGCCTCAACATACGACGTGGGCGACTGATCCCTGGAAGTTTTGATATTTTTTACGCTTCAGCTCAGCCGTCATATGCTTCATGATCAGACCAATGTTTGCATTTAAGTGGTATTCTTCATTTTGAAAGCGGAAGTATGGCTTATTTTACATGTGACGCGATGTTGAATCTTCGGCTTTCGATTCCTCACAATCGCCGGGGCTACCATATCCATTGAAACCAACACTAACAGTTGACTATTCACTGATATCATCGAACAAGATTTAACCTTAGTCAGTTCGTGTTATTAATCCGTGCTTTGATTTTGCAAATCCTTTCAGATTGGTCGTGACGCCTTTTGGCTTAACTAAAGAATACAGGGCCACTTTTTTAAAGATGCATCATTCGAGTGGCTCGGCGGCTCGCCAGTCGTGTTGACTGACGAGCCGCCGAGCCACTAAATTATAAACCTTTCTCGTTCTTTAACACTCAGTGCGACTGGCGAGCCGTCGTGCCGCCGAGCCACAAAATTATATACCTTCCTCGTTCTTTAAACACTAAATGCGACTGGCGAGCCGTCGAGCCGCCGAGCCACAAAATTATATACCTTCCTCGTTCTTTAAACACTTATTTAACGCGACTGGCGAGCCGCCGAGCCGCTTCAGATAAAAGACGTAAAAAATGGCCCTGTATTCTGTAGTTGCTCCCGCCTTTTAACTGAAAGTCAGATTTGGTTGGCGCTGATAAATGAAATTACGGCTGAGGAAAGAAGTTAACTATCAACCATAATTTATATGTACTCACAATTTCCGAAGCCTCCAAGTTTCTTCGCCAACAATTCTGCAAGCTAGCGACAAGTTCAACTATAAGTACAATTTTAAAGATGGAAGACTCTTCTTATGAAACAAAAGAATGAAACTGAAAGTGCATTCCACGGCGTCTCGTGATTTGACGTTAGCTACTATTTTCAGCTCCTTATCACGTGATTTCTGCGTGATTTGCGTGAATGGAAGGGGAACTATGGGAGAGAATTGAGAAAAGAGACAACGACAACAACGCCCGGTCTTATATCTCACTTTATGTTATTATCAAGAAGCGTCTAACCTGGTTGTAAAACGATAATCACAAAACGAGGGTCTAACCTGTGGTCTGCACTTGATATTTTAATATCTTTTAATATTTTAACTCCTTCAGTGCCAAGGGGTTTCTCTTTGACGAGTAAAATCGTCTGGCGTTAGACAGAGTGAAATCAAAAAGTAAAATCTATGATCTCATAAGAAGACTTCGACTACACGAATATTTCTACGAAAATGATAATAACAATTCCTCTGATGATAGCCACAACCCTTTCCGTGTGAAATCCACCTGGACACCCCACCCAGGGCGGGAAGCTTCTTTAGACGCTTTTTGCAACACCATACAGCAACAGTTACTCAACGCTAGACCAACTAAAGTACGTGACAACTTGACCAAACGAGAAAGACGAGCCCTGAAACGTCTTATCCGACGAGAAGATATCATCATTAAGCCCGCAGACAAAGGATCGGGGACAGTTGTTATGGACATGTATTGGTACGAAAATGAATGCCTCCGACAACTAAATGACATATATACAATTCTACGAAGAAATTGACAATGGCACTTCTCCGCTTACTCATGAATGTGTCAAAAAATACATTTCCGGTTTACAATTCGACGAAATGATTGATGACGAGACAGCGAAATACCTTAAAGAAAACTCTCCTAAACCAGGTCGCTTTTACACCATTCCGAAAATACACAAACAAGGTCATCCTGGTCGCCCTATAGTCTCTAGCAACAGCCATCCCACCGAGCATATTTCCCAATTCGTTGAAGATCATCTTAAAAAACTAGTTAAAAAAACTTCCTTCCTACATAAAAGACACCACCCAGTTCCTCGACAAACTTTACAGCATCGGCCAACTACCCAATGGTGTTTTACTTGTAACACTTGATGTAGCATCACTCTATACTGGGGTCTATACTAACATACCCCACAATGACGGAATCCAAGCCTACAGTGAGGGGGGGGGGGGGGGAACAGGGGGGTAAATCTCCCTTCTCCCTACTTTCTGAGCCAATTTCTCCCTCCTCCCTACTTTTTGAGCCAATTTCTCCCTCCTCCCTAAACGGTTACGTTTCTTTTTCTCCCTCCTCCCTACTTTTTTTGGGCCATTTCTCCCTCCTCCCTATTCTGTTCCTCCCCCCTCTATAGTGATTTTCTGGACAAACGAGTCAATCCAACTATCAAGACTACAAGACTCTGTGATCTTATCCGGATGACTCTTAACAAATAACACTTTCACTTTTAATGGACAACGTTACAGACAGATCAATGGAACTGCGATGGGAACAAAAATGGCCCCCTCCTACGCCAATCTCTTCATGGGCAATTTTGAACAAAAAGCCCTAGCAACTGCTACACACTCTCCCCTGATTTGGTGGCGTTACATCGATGATATATTCCTCCTTTGGACACATGGCGAAGAGAAGTTGAATGATTTCATCACATACTTAAACAACCTGCATCCTACTATCAAGTTTACCAGTTCCTTCTCTTACAACGAAATCCCTTTCCTTGATGTCAAAGTAATGCTCCTCAACGGTAGACTGGAAACTGACCTTTATGTTACACCCACTGACAAACATCAGTACCTCTTTAAATCATCCTTTCACCCATCTCACACTAAACAATCCATTCCCTTTAGCATGGCCTTACGACTAAGAAGAATTTGTTCAACGAGTGAGTTCTTCAAAACACGGTCCGATGCATTCACAAGTCATCTTATCAAGAGAGGATACAAATACCGTTTCATTAAAGACGAAATCGACAAAGTACGCCAAATTCCACGCAGTAGAGCCCTCAAAACATCCACTAAATAAGAGTCCAACAGAATTCCATTTGTAGTTACATTTAATCCAGCCTTACCTAACATACGTCAAGTCATTTCCAGCAACCTCAATATTCTTCGCTCTTCACAACGTTGCCAAGCAGCATTCCCTTCTCCTCCTCTCATATCATACCAACCTACGCGACATACTAATCAGGGCCAAACACCGCAGACCACCCCCCCCCCCCTGGCACCGGGAACTTTCCGTTATAACAGAAGAAGGTGTAAAACGTGCCGTTTTATTAAAGAAGGAACCACCTCTTACACTTTCTTCGCTACTAACGAGCAAAAAGGTATACGGCATCACCTCACCTGCTCTTCTTCTAACCTCGTGTACATGATACAATGCACCAAATGCCAATACACCCAATATCGTCCTTGGTACCGTCCAAATTTTCGTACTCGTCCCAGACTTTTCTGACCATGTCAAGATAAGTGCAGTGTAAAATCAATAAGAACGGGAATTGGAGTCTGGACCTTGAAACTGAATGAAACAATTGTCGTTTCAACTCAAAATGCTTTATTTAAATTCATTTGTTCGCTCAGTCTCTGCAAAGCCGAAGTCCCATGGCCTTTTGTTCTAAAGATAATCAAAACTACATGTATCAATCACTCTGAATAAAATCATTCATTCTGACTGATGAAAGTTTTTGTCATTTCTTATGACTTCTTGCACCAGATTATTATGAAACGATTTATACCACTTCCAGAATAAATTCATCAGAGCTTCATATCTTATTTGCTTTACTACTTTAATACACTAGACATAAGACTGAACAGTGGTCTGTCCGACACTTAACTAAATAGAAGCTTCTACTTATCCCTGGGGGCAGGGTGGGGGGCATATAAAAATAACAGTGTGCTCATCTGAAATTTTGAAAAGAATCCCTAAGACGTATCAAGATCCTGTTTTGTGGATGCGGCTGAATTTTTTTTTCACCCCTAAGGGAGACCAATTCTAAAACAACACATCTCCTCACTGGTAGCCCAAGCTCACTGTTTGAACATATATTAATGTATATATAAATGTCAAAGAGTTCGGTTTATAGAAAAACAATGTTCGACAACTGATATGATTATGTAAGAGATCGACCATCAGGCCTTATTCCGATTGTAAAGTTAATAATTAATTATTCTTCGTTATAAGATGTTGTCTCCTTGTCATTTCTTGTAATTTTGTAGTGTTTTAGGCCTTCTAGATGCAGTCCAAGGCTTTTCTTGAGCAGCCGCTTTTTCCACCCCTAAAAGCGAAGCTTTAGGGGTGGAAAAAGCGGCTGCTCAAGAAAAGCCTTGGACTGCATCTAGAAGGCCTAAAACACTACAAAATTACAAGAAATGACAAAAAGACAACATCGGTGAGTTAAAAGGAAAACTTTATTGCGAATTTCATACATTTATAAGCAACAGGAATATTCTCCATACAAACTCTTATAACGAAGAATGATTAATTATTAACTTTACAACCGAACTCCCATATGGTGGCTAAGGCCTGATGGTCGATCTCTTAAATAATCATATCAGTTGTCGAACATTGCTTTTTTGAGCCGCACTCTTCGATATTAATATATGCTCAAATAGTGAGCTTGGCTACCTGTGATCTCCTGTCGCAGTTTTGCAGCTCACCCTAAAAGGTACAGTGTAATGCGAATGCTCTGACTGTGAACCTTTTGAGGCTTAACGACCTAAGAGGAACCAAAACTGCTTTATTAACCCTAATAGGTATAAAGAATACCCCCGTCCTTTCTATATCAGAGTCCCCCCTGGCTACTTGGAAAATTAGACAGAAATATTGCGTGACATAATAAAGTTATACTGCATTACAGACTTTATGACTATCATTTTATATGCTCAAATGAGCTGATGAAAGTGATTTGTCCATCTAAAAGTGCATCTTGTGTCACTGGGCTTATTCTCCACATTTACAAATTTAGGAATCTGCAGCTGATGGCTGAGATTTGTTTCTTAAAGCAGCACAGTTTGCTAAAATCCAATCTGGAATAATTCTTCTTTTCTTGATAATTATATTCTGGGTTCTTGGATCATTTCAGATTACATTTGTTGAGTGGAGTTTCCATTCCATGTGTTGTTATCATCATCTTCATCATCTCTGTTGTGAAGTCGATGAATACCGCCTTGTTCCTTTACAGATGATCCACCCCCCGGAACTCTCCTACGGACACTGGAGCTGTCAAGGAACAGTACGAACACTGATCAGCATACAACCCAGGAAGACCTCCTGACTTTGGAACTTTCCTGTTTTATGAAAATTTATGTGCGTACAAAGAACATAAAGAAATTGATTAAAAAATGAAATCTGGAAAAAGACCAAAAAGAATTCTCTGTAACCACGACAGATAAGTATTCTCACAACACTAGCATGAACAATTTAATGTGAAATTACCAGAAATTGCATTTCCTGCACGACCAAATAAGCAAAAAAAGAACCAGAATCGCAAAATTGAATCTGTACAAACATCTAAGGGGTTTACTACAACTACCATAGTACCTCTTAGGAGTACAAATGAACTTGAGCCATGATACCACAACAATAAGTCTGGTGTACTTTTAATAGAATCTTCTTGAGACTTTTTGCTAAGATATCCTGGTCTCTTTGATAAAAGGGTCCCTCCCCTCTCCACTTGGACATTCAGTCTTTCTCCCCACTGCCCCCTAGCCCAAGCTTTCTGTCCCCTTATGCCTACTCACCCAGGCTTAGGCTTCCAGTTCTACTCCCTTGACTAGGCTTCCAGTTTCTTCCCACTCTTCCCTACCCCTGGGCTTCTAGTCCCTCCTCCTCTGCCTCCTTCAACCAGGCTTTCAGTCCCTTCCCTACCCTCCCCCTCTCTCTCACCAAGATTCCTAGTCTTTTGTTACTACTCACTCAGACTTCCAGTCCTTTCTACCTTTGCACTCTCGCCCCTTGCAAACCCCCTAGTCAACACCCTTACCCAGGCTTCAATGTGAATTGATTGCTAGGTGAGACTCAAAAACCTTCAAGAATTGAAATTAAGACTTACTTTGGCTGATGTGATTGTGATGTGTTATCTGGTCTGTGCAAAGGAGGATTGTGTGCTCCTCTTGGTTGGTCAGGACTGCCAAACAGAAAAGCCTTCAGGAAATTAATCAGTGAAAACAGAGGAGAAAGGATCCACAAGAACAGTTCAGAAAATGACATGCTTCCTGATGTGAAATCGCATTGTTGCTTTCTGCAAAATCAAACATTGAGCATTAGTTAATGAAAGGAATGTCCTAAATTGGAAGTTTTATGACTAATTTAACAGTATTTAATTATTTGTCTGAAGATGTTAAACAAGGGAGTGAGACCAATAAAAAATACTCAACTGGATTGGGTGGGTTTATTTATATATTTTCCTCTCAGCTAACTCAATTAAACAAAGTTAGTGATCACGTTTTTTGTCAAAGCAAACTTAATTCAGTGATCTCAAAACTCACCATAGCAACGACTAGAGTAGAACTTGGTGCCAGGCCCAAATCAGCCAAACTCTTCACCAGATCTTCATCAGAAAGCTCCCGTCGGGGATAAGTAGTGGTACAGTGTTACTGAGCTGGTGCTGGGTCCAAGTTGCTGATGATAGTTTAAAAGAACTTTGTTGATTAAGGTGCAATTAGTCAGGAATTGTTCATACCGGTATTTTCTCAGTCACTGGGACTGAGGTTTAGCATCTGAATGCAATACTCATATGCCAAATTAAAATTCTGGTACAGGTACTACTACAATGGACCACATATATATAATTCCTCAGCATCACTACACAAGTAGATCCCTTGTTGCCTGTGTGTCGTCCAGTAATAGAATCACAGGATCACAGATGATATCAAATGTCGCAAGAACAAAAAAGTATTGCCTTGAGTGCCACTGGTGTTCTTACACATTTTAATGCATCTGTGGTTACTACTGAACAGACACATGGCAACATGGAATCTACTTAAAGATGGAGTAATTGTAGTCAGGAGATGACATAGTTGATAAAAGTGCAGTTTTTGTCACTGACTTGTATATTATAGTACGACATTTCCGCTAACTCTTAAGCCTTCATCAGTTGAAAAAACCGCTTGATATTACGCGCGATTAAAAACTTTTAAATTGAAATGTTGCAGCCTGTGCGTTTGTATACTATGGCCAGACCAAAGAGCACTGAAGACACGGGTTTCTGAGCACAAAAAGTCTGTTCTGATGTTCGATCATAACTCCAAACTTGCGTGCCATGTTCACGAGCATCATCATCATATGGGTTTTGAAACGTTGAAGTCGTCAGACATGAAGCGCATTACCATCAGTGGCTTTTTCTGGAGGCTTGGATGTCTGTAAAAGACCCGAACGCTGGGAATGGACCACATGGTCATCTAGAAGTCTACAAGTGCCTTGCACATACTTAAATTCTCTCGATTCACAGCGCATACAGCACACGCAAGGTTTCAATTTTAAAGTTTTTTTTTTAATCGGGCTTAATATCAAGCGGTTTTTTCAACTGATGAAGGCCTTAAGAGTTAGATGCCAAAACATCTTTACTACAATATACAAAGTCAGTGGACAAAAACTATCACTTTTATCAACTAGGGAAATCTACTTGTTTGATAAATATAAAAAGCAATAATGTTTAATGATGACATAAACACTTATTCCATATACTTATCCATAGGTGTTTGTCCTCCAACAGATCATAAGTTAAAAACCTCTCAACATATTCCCCATGGACAGTTCATAATTCTAGATGTAGATGGTTATCTTCCAAAAAAATCAAAAACTACATGGGTGACTGGTGTCAAATGTTAGGATTTCAAAATTGAAGGGAGCCAGAAGAATTGTCTCAATGTACAATGTAAGCCCAAAACAGGAAATTGCAATTGCGGAAAGAAAAAATGAAAGAGGGATTTGTTTTTCTTTGCCAGATTACATATAAACAAACTTACATGTTATAAAAGTAGCCTGAAACACTTTAGAAGAATTGGCTGACTAAAAGAAAATGCTCGTCACACGTGTAAATGTACATAATTATAAGCCAAACACACACAATGTACTGAAGGCAGTATGGAGAATTCCTGCATAGCAACCCTTGAGAGACAAAAATATTGCAATTTTGTGATTTTGTGGTTATTGGTTACAAACTTACAAGTGATGATGTACTCGCCTGATGGTCTCCAATGGTGAATCCGCTGGAAAATGTGGGTTGGTTTACAGAACGTGCCATCTGGAAAGACGAAACTGGAGGCGTTGCAGACGTGCTGGAAAAGAGTAAAAGATGCACTGTCCATTTACTGTTGGAACCACTGTCAAAGTTATGTTGACTAAAAAAGGGACATTGTTCTGGCTGATTTATCAAAAGTTTTGCTTTTCTAAATTAATTTTGTAGGGGTAGATCAAAATTAATTTCCCAATTGTCATATGTTTTGTCACAAGTAGACAATTTGATTACCTTTTAAAATCATCAGGACTGGTTAAAAATATTATGCTAACAATCCAAGCGGTTTTTGAACTTGTTTCATTTGTATATGGAAAACGTTGTTATATCAAATGTTAATTTACCGTATAAATTAACACATTTAACTTTGTGCCAACTTTAAGTGGAGTAATTGTGTCCCCCATTGGATATTACCACAATACTTGTGTGTTAAAGTGCCACTATGATCAAAATTTGTTACTTCTTGCATTGTTTTAGGTGGATCACAAAGAAGTCTATAAAAGAATTGAAAACGCCATTTACCGTTTGCCAAATATCTGCGTTAGTTCCGGAGATATTTAAGTGTGAAAAAAATGTGTAAAATATGCAAATGAGATGGCTGAGGACGTCTCATTTGTTATCTCAACCGCAATTTTAGCACCATTGTAACATAAATAGAGCTATCTTGGACAATTTGCAGCGGCAGAGCATTGAAACTTTGGCAGGCTAATAGTTCTACAGGAAACACATCTATGGCTGTAAACATTTTGTTGCCATGGCAACTCACTCTTTTCCAGTCCCCACCCACTTGATTTCAATATGTAAGTGATTTTTTCCGCAAGCCGCAAAAAACGTTTAAACAAGGGCCACAAACCCAAGCGAATAAATGTTATATGCTTGTTGGCTCATGTCTACGAGGGCACACTATTTAAATATGAAAATGGGATGCCACAGGGTGGTCAGAAATGGCTTTCAATGATTGGGGAGGTCTGGAAACACCCGTATGTTGGCCGATGGGTACACAAAACTGTTAAGCTCAAATTGTGGAGCACATTTAGTAGAATCGTACTGCAAAGATCATCAAACATTTCATGAATACAAATCGTGCTGAGATATCCTTTTTTATCATATTTGAAGCAAAATTTGGTTGTAGTGTTATGACGTCATCACTTTGCGCTAATTTGCATATTTAAAAAACTTGAAAATATCTCTGGAACAAAAAAAGATTATTTAAAAATAGTAAACAAACATTTTCTTCTCTCATGCAGGTCTACTTGTTTATGCTTTAAAAATGGCTATGGGATAGAAAAGATGCGATTTTCGTCATAGTGGCACTTGTAAAGACAGTTACTTTTACTATAAGGCACAATCATCAAGTCCTTTCGCCTTTCCTATACACTTTTTACAGTTTCATACACACTAGCGTCTAAAGTAGATATCCTTGCAAATTTCAAATCTATTACAAACATTAGAACTTGCATTATTTTTTAGATTTTGATTTCTGAGAAATTTAAAACCACCTTATGGCCATCTGTAAAATTGCTTTTCACTACATAGGCCTTTTTTTGCTTTCTATTACTTGGTCTGAAAAACTTTATAGCAGGCTGTCTGGGACATACAGGTACAGTGTTACAGGTAGGTAGTTGTAATAATAACCCAAGTTATTTCTTGCCATTTTGTTGGCTTCTCGCACTATGATCTATTTAGAGAACAGATGCATTGTGTGCTTGACGTTCATCATTTAAGAGTTTTTCCATCTGCTGTTTTAAAATGGCGGAAAGTTTTTGAGTAATTATCATAGTATTTTTACGTGGACTAGGCAAAAGATAAGGTACAAAAAAGTCTTGCTGAACTGGCATTGAACAGGATCGAGAAGCCAAGAAAAAGGAAAGATAAAGCTGTTTCTTTTTAGGATACGATCCAGAAAAAATTCCTCAAAGCAGTCTCAGTCTGCAGTCAAGCGAGACTATAACCCACGCACAAAATATGGTCTTGGTAAGCCCCCCTAGAAACCATTGCTTTGTCTCGAATTTAACAAGACCCAATAAACAAAATGTTTCTAAGAGTATTAATTTGTTTAAAAAATTCAACTTTTTCCCAGTGCCAAAATAATAAACTGTTGACCACATGATTGATATCAGGAATGAAACATCAAAACATCACTTCTTAAACTGAGGATATAAAACAACCACATAACGACTTGCGTTCCGATGCCAATGTTCCTGTCCGGTTCAGGGCACAGCAGCTAGCTAACGTATAGCTAACCACACCGCTCACGGCCAACAGTATTTGCCGCTCAAACTGTGTCTCCCGAACAATGTATCAAAACTGATTGTAGAATCATCCAACCACAGAAGCACTAAAAATCTCCAACATCATTTATGCTCCTTTCATTCCAAACTCGAATCGAAATGGCCTCTACAGTGTAGGTTGACCACACCACACAAGTTTTCCGAGGGTATTTTTTCATCTACTGCAAATTTCAAGTGCCTCATCAAAGCTTTTCGGCTTGACTAAGGCCTGCTCCGATGGACAAAAACTGACTTGGATTTTTCACCAGCATTTTCTTCAAAGATTTGTAGATTTTGAAGTTCAATTCTGCTTTTGCTCTAAGTTTTCATTCCATGAGAAGCGCATTGCCTTAAGTCAGTGTTTGGACCAAGTGGCATGATTTTTTCTGGACCAAGTCACAATTCTTTTGCTAAGAATCGCAAACAATGAAGTTATGGCTTCATTTGGTGTTAGATAATAAATTAGGTCAAATGGGTTTTTTTTCGTCTTCAGCCAAATAATGGGGGGCAAAGGCGGGGCAAAGCCGGCTTTCGCATTTATGTTGAAATATTTTTGACAATAAACAAAAGCTTTATGTGTAAGTAATTTGTTTTTGTTATTATATCAAACAAATAGATTCCATGTTGCCGTGCGTCTGTTTCAGTAATAGATCACAGATGACGTCCAAAATGTGGTAAGGACATCAAAGTGGCCACTCGAGCTCTGCTCGTGTGGCCACTTTGTTGTCCTTACCACATTTTGGACGTCTTCTGTGATCTATTACTGAAACAGACGCACGGCAACATGGAATCTATTTGTTTGATATAATAACAAAAACAAATTACTTACACATAAAGCTTTTGTTTATTGTCAAAAATATTTCAACATAAATGCGAAAGCCGCCTTTGCCCCGCCTTTGCCCCCCATTATTTGGCTGAAGACGAAAAAAAACCCATTTGACCTAATTTATTATCTAACACCAAATGAAGCCATAACTTCATTGTTTGCGATTCTTAGCAAAAGAATTGTGACTTGGTCCAGAAAAAATCATGCCACTTGGTCCAAACACTGACTTAAGGCAATGCGCTTCTCATGGAATGAAAACTTAGAGCAAAAGCAGAATTGAACTTCAAAATCTACAAATCTTTGAAGAAAATGCTGGTGAAAAATCCAAGTCAGTTTTTGTCCATCGGAGCAGCCCTTAGTCAAGCCGAAAAGCTTTGATGAGGCACTTGAAATTTGCAGTAGTTGAAAAAATACCCTCGGAAAACTTGTGTGGTGTGGTCAACCTACACTGTAGAGGCCATTTCGATTCGAGTTTGGAATGAAAGGAGCATAAATGATGTTGGAGATTTTTTGTGCTTCTGTGGTTGGATGATTCTTCAATCAGTTTTGATACATTGTTCGGGAGACACAGTTTGAGCGGCAAATACTGTTGGCCGTGAGCGGTGTGGTTAGCTATACGTTAGCTAGCTGCTGTGCCCTGAACCGGACAGGAACATTGGCATCGGAACGCAAGTCGTTATGTGGTTGTTTTTTATCCTCAGTTTAAGAAGTGATGTTTTGATGTTTCATTCCTGATATCAATCATGTGGTCAACAGTTTATTATTTTGGCACTGGGAAAAAGTTGAATTTTTTAAACAAATTAATACTCTTAGAAACATTTTGTTTATTGGGTCTTGTTAAATTCGAGACAAAGCAATGGTTTCTAGGGGGGCTTACCAAGACCATATTTTGTGCGTGGGTTATAGTCTCGCTTGACTGCAGACTGAGACTGCTTTGAGGAATTTTTTCTGGATCGTTTCCTAAAAAGAAACAGCTTTATCTTTCCTTTTTCTTGGCTTCTCGATCCTGTTCAATGCCAGTTCAGCAAGACTTTTTTGTACCTTATCTTTTGCCTAGTCCACGTAAAAATACTATGATAATTACTCAAAAACTTTCCGCCATTTTAAAACAGCAGATGGAAAAACTCTTAAATGATGAACGTCAAGCTCACAATGCATCTGTTCTCTAAATAGATCATAGTGCGAGAAGCCATCAAAATGGCAAGAAATAACTTGGGTTATTATTACAACTACCTACCTGTAACACTGTACCTGTATGTCCCAGACAGCCTGCTATAAAGTTTTTCAGACCAAGTAATAGAAAGCAAAAAAAGGCCTATGTAGTGAAAAGCAATTTTACAGTTGGCCATATGGTGGTTTTAAATTTCTCAGAAATCAAAATCTAAAAAATAATGCAAGTTCTAATGTTTGTAATAGATTTGAAATTTGCAAGGATATCTACTTTAGACGCTAGTGTGTATGAATCTGTAAAAAGTGTATAGGAAAGGCGAAAGGACTTGATGATTGTGCCTTATAGTAAAAGTAACTGTCTTTACAAGTGCCACTATGACGAAAATCGCATCTTTTCTATCCCATAGCCATTTTTAAAGCATAAACAAGTAGACCTGCATGAGAGAAGAAAATGTTTGTTTACTATTTTTTAATAATCTTTTTTTGTTCCAGAGATATTTTCAAGTTTTTTAAATATGCAAATTTTCGCCAAGTGATGACGTCATAACACTACAACCAAATTTTGCTTCAAATATGATAAAAAAGGATATCTCAGCACGATTTGTATTCATGAAATGTTTGATGATCTTTGCAGTACGATTCTACTAAATGTGCTCCACAATTTGAGCTTAACAGTTTTGTGTACCCATCGGCCAACATACGGGTGTTTCCAGACCTCCCCATCTATTGAAAGCCATTTCTGACCACCCTGTGGCATCCCATTTTCATATTTAAATATGGTGCCCTCGTAGACATGAGCCAACAAGCATATAACATTTATTCGCTTGGGTTTGTGGCCCTTGTTTAAACGTTTTTTGCGGCTTGCGGAAAAAATCACTTACATATTGAAATCAAGTGGGTGGGGACTGGAAAAGAGTGAGTTGCCATGGCAACAAAATGTTTACAGCCATAGATGTGTTTCCTGTAGAACTATTAGCCTGCCAAAGTTTCAATGCTCTGCCGCTGCAAATTGTCCAAGATAGCTCTATTTATGTTACATTGGTGCTAAAATTGCGGTTGAGATAACAAATGAGACGTCCTCAGCCATCTCATTTGCATATTTTACACATTTTTTTCACACTTAAATATCTCCGGAACTAACGCAGATATTTGGCAAACGGTAAATGGCGTTTTCAATTCTTTTATAGACTTCTTTGTGATCCACCTAAAACAATGCAAGAAGTAACAAATTTTGATCATAGTGGCACTTTAACACACAAGTATTGTGGTAATATCCAATGGGGGACACAATTACTCCACTTAAAGTTGGCACAAAGTTAAATGTGTTAATTTATACCGTAATTTAACATTTGATATTACAACGTTTTCCATATACAAATGAAACAAGTTCAAAAACCGCTTGGATTGTTAGCATATTATTTTTAACCAGTCCTGATGATTTTAAAAGGTAATCAAATTGTCTACTTGTGACAAAACATATGACAATTGGGAAATTAATTTTGATCTACCCCTACAAAATTAATTTAGAAAAGCAAAACTTTTGATAAATCAGCCAGAACAATGTCCCTTTTTTAGTCAACATAACTTTGACAGTGGTTCCAACAGTAAATGGACAGTGCATCTTTTACTCTTTTCCAGCACGTCTGCAACGCCTCCAGTTTCGTCTTTCCAGATGGCACGTTCTGTAAACCAACCCACATTTTCCAGCGGATTCACCATTGGAGACCATCAGGCGAGTACATCATCACTTGTAAGTTTGTATCCAATAACCACAAAATCACAAAATTGCAATATTTTTGTCTCTCAAGGGTTGCTATGCAGGAATTCTCCATACTGCCTTCAGTACATTGTGTGTGTTTGGCTTATAATTATGTACATTTACACGTGTGACGAGCATTTTCTTTTAGTCAGCCAATTCTTCTAAAGTGTTTCAGGCTACTTTTATAACATGTAAGTTTGTTTATATGTAATCTGGCAAAGAAAAACAAATCCCTCTTTCATTTTTTCTTTCCGCAATTGCAATTTCCTGTTTTGGGCTTACATTGTACATTGAGACAATTCTTCTGGCTCCCTTCAATTTTGAAATCCTAACATTTGACACCAGTCACCCATGTAGTTTTTGATTTTTTTGGAAGATAACCATCTACATCTAGAATTATGAACTGTCCATGGGGAATATGTTGAGTGGTTTTTAACTTTTGATCTGTTGGAGGACAAACACCTATGGATAAGTATATGGAATAAGTGTTTATGTCATCATTAAACATTATTGCTTTTTTTATTTATCAAACAAGTAGATTTCCCTAGTTGATAAAAGTGATAGTTTTTGTCCACTGACTTTGTATATTGTAGTAAAGATGTTTTGGCATCTAACTCTTAAGGCCTTCATCAGTTGAAAAAACCGCTTGATATTAAGCCCGCTTAAAAAAAAAAACGTTTTAAAATTGAAAACCTTGCGTGTGCTGTATGCGCGTGATGAATCGAGAGAACTTAAGTATGTGCAAGGCACTTGTAGACTTTCTAGGATGACCATGTGGGTCCATTCCCAGCGTTCGGGTCTTTTACAGACCTCCAAGCCTCCAGAAAAAGCCACTGATGGTAATGCGCGTTCATGTCTGACGACTTCAACGTTTTCAACAACCCATATGATGATGATGCGCTCGTGAACATGGCACGCAAGTTTGGAGTTATGAATCGAACGTCAGAACAGACTTTTTTGTGCTCAGAAACCCGTTGTCTTTCAGTGCCTCTTGGTCTGGCCATAGTATTACAAACGCACAGGCGCAACATTTCAATTTAAAAGTTGTTTACAATCGCGCGTAATTATCAAGCGCGGTTTTTTCAACTGCTGAAGGTCTTAAGAGTTAGCGGAAATGTCCGTTACTATAATATACAAGTCAGTGACAAAAACTGCACTTTTTATCAACTATGTCATCTCCTGACTACCATTACTCCATCTTTAAGTAGATTCCATGTCTGCCAATGTGTACTGTTCAGTAGTAGACCAACAAGATGCATGTAAATGTGTTAAGAACACCCAGTGGCACTCAAGGCAATACTTTTTTGTTCCTTGCGACATTTGATATCACTCTGGATCCCTGTGATTCTATTACTGGACAGAACACACAGGCAACACGGGATCTACTTGTGTAGTGATGCGGTAGGAAATTATATATCATGGGTGGTCCCATTGTAGTAGTATCCTGTACCAGAATTTTTAATTTGGCATATGAGTATTTGCATTCAGATGCTAAAACCTCAGTCCCAGTGACTGAGAAAATACCGGTATGAACAATTCCTGACTAATTGCACCTTAATTCAACAAAGTTCTTTTAAACCTATCATCAGCAACTTGGGCCCAGCACCAGCTCAGTAAACACTGTACCACTACTTATCCCCGACGGGAGCTTTCTGATGAAGATCTGGTGAAGAGTTTGGCTGATTGTGGGCCTGGCCACCAAGTTCTACTCTAGTCGTTTTGCCTAATGGTGAGTTTGTTGGATCCACTGAATTAAGTTTGCTTTGACAAAAAACGTGATCACTAACTTTGTTTTAATTGTAGTTTAGCTGAGAGGGAAAATATATAATATAAACCCACCCAATCCCAGTTGAGTATTTTTTATTGGTCTCACTCCCTTGTTGTAACATCTTCAGGACACAATAGTAATTAAAATTTTTCTGTTAAATTAGTCATAAAAACCTTCCAAATTTAGGACACTCCTTTCATTAACTAATGCTCAAATGTTTGATTTTGCAGAAAAGCAACAATGCGATTTCACCATCAGGAAGCATGTCATTTTCTGAAAACTGTTTCTTGTGCGATCCTTTCTCTCTTCTGTTTTCACTGATATAATTTCCTGAAGGCTTTCTCTGTTTGGCAGGTCCTGACCAACCAAGAGGAGCACCACAATCCTCCTTTGCACAGACCAGATAACACATCACACTCACATCAGCCAAAGTAAGTCTTACTTTCAATTTCTTGAAGGTTTTTGAGTCTCACCTAGCAAATCAATTCACATTGAAGCCTGGGTAAGGGTGTTGACTAGGGGGTTTGGCAAGGTGGGCGAGAGTGCAAAGGTAGGGAAACGACTGGAAGTCTGGTGAGTAGTAAACAAAAAGACTAGGAATCTTGGTGAGAGATGGGAGGGAGGGTAGGGACGCGACTTGACAAGCCTGGTTGAAGGAGGCAGAGGAGGAAGGGACTAGGAGCCCAGGGGTAGGGAA
>JAHPZR010017566.1:0-21278 GCA_019787425.1 Platygyra sinensis
GACATATATACTCCATAACCTAGTCTGTAATTAAGAGAAGTAATGGTTTTAATAAACATCTTTCCATTATTGTAGATCTCCTCTTATTCGCAAACCAAACACAGGAAGTGAAGGGACGCACAGTTACCGTCAGGTGAGAGCAAGGATCGTGTTCTGCCGCCATGTATATATATATTTATTATAGAGAAGTGAAGCCAGAAAATACTACAGGCATATGGAAGCTAGTTAAAGTGTCGCGATTCGTAGACCACTATAACCTTGAATTGAAATGCTTCAAGGAATATGAAGTAGCAGTTACTGGATGGGGAGCCAGAACACTTAAGCCATGGAGAGTGAAAACTGGACAAGGTAAGAAGGGGTGCTATTGACAATGAAGTATTCAAATAGCTCAGGTAAGAGTGGAAAAATAAACATACCTGAGTTTATCGGCGCTTGTAGAAATACTTAAGGTAAAAGAACTGAATCTAGTGGTTAAGCGAACCTTAACTTATATTTAAGTGAAATACAATACATCAGTAGACAAACTGGAAAGTGGAAGTTATGTGGAACATAGCTAAAAACATTTCAAGGCAGAAATTTATCTTTTCTTTTCTTTAAATCTGCCCGTAAATATAGAAGGAAATCTATTAAAGTGGCTGGTTACTGTTTCCAGCACTTTCCAGCATTTTTACTTCAACGGATCAATATAGTTGACCCTTTATTTAAAAAGAAAAGAAAAATCTCAGGGTGAAACCCTTTATCAACTGATATTATGATATTGGTATCAGACAAATGCCCATCGATCAACAGTTGTGGTCATCTTTATGTCATAATAGGTTACCATCGAAACGATAGAACCGTTTGAAAACACCCTGAATTATGTTAGATAAGATAAGATAAGATAAGATAAGATAAGATAAGATAAGATAAGATAAGATAAGAACTTTATTTAGTTAGCTTTTAGTGCTTATAATTCAGAAAGAGCTGGCAGAGCTAACAAAACTCAGTGGTATTTAAAACGTTCGAAAATATAAGGTGGCCCTGACTCTTCCTACAGAATTTGAAACAAATTTGCAAAACGTTGTATCCTAACATGCCTATATGACAATTCAATAAGTGACTGGCATGTTCTTCTTATGTAGCATTGATGAACAATTTTTTTTCCCTTCACTTTTAATTTAGATTTTCCACAAATCGTAAATTTGAAAGTAGCTGAGCGTAATGTATATATCACGTGGTTGCCTGCATTCAAAGGAGAGTGTCACGTGTCTGGGTACCTTGTCTACTACAGAATAGTTATTTCTGAAGTTAAAAGTACAGGCCAATGGAATGAAGTTAACTTGTCTCAATATAACGCAACCAACCATAATCTTCAACTCCAATGCTACATGGAATATGAAATGACAGTTATTGCACAGAGTGCAAATGGAGAAATCCCTCTTAACCAAAGCAATCTGTGGAAAGTCAAAACTGGAGGAGGTAAATATACAGCCAGAATCAGCAGCAGTTCAACTAACGTTATTGAGTAAAGGACAACTAGGTGACAGCGTAATAAAGTTCGGACAAGAGCCAGTTTTGTATGATCCTGATACCATGGCATCCTGTATGTACAGTCTGTGGTCAACCAGCTCTGTCGGGCGCTGTAGTAGATACCTCACTCCAGCTCCTCTATCCAGCTCGTTCTCTCTCCTCTGCTGTTCTCCTCCATGTTGTCCTGGGTCCACCCTGCCATCTCCATTACTTCTTGTTAGTGATTCTGTCCCGCATATCTTAAGTATTCGTGTAAGGTATCTGTTCTGAAAATCGTCGATCTTAATTTTTTATTTCATATTGCTAAGCTTAAAAATCTGATCAGTGGTCCCTCTACGTCTCCTAAACACAGCCTGCTCCTTCCTGAGTTTCGACTTGACGCCGCTTCGAAACCTTTTCATCAGAATTCTCCCCATCACCTTGCTGACGACTGGAAGCAACGTGACTCCACTCCAGCGTTTACATTCTTTCTTTTGGCAGCTTAACGATGTAAATGATCTCCTTGACTTTTATGGTGGCAAAGTCAATGTCAGCTTTAAACAGCTCTCCTCGACGGTTGTCGATACCTGGAGCCTTTTCATTTTCCAGGTGTTTTATAGCCTCCTATATTTCGGCCTTGCTGGATTCAGATGCATCTATTTCTTCAGTCTTATCTGCAGCTTCTATTTCAGCTATGCGTACCGGGGTGCTAGGGTTTTCTAATTAAAGTGCTCATACAACCTATTGGTTTTGCTTATTTTATCACTAAGGATGTTACCATTCTTGTCCTTTACCACGGCACCGTGAGTTTGTCTCTCGTTACTCAATACCTTATTCCATGAAGAAAGTATCTTTATGTGCTGTTGCCGAGCACCACTTTCAGATTCACTTGCAATCTCCTTGTTCCAGCGTCATTTAGTCATTCTAAGTTGTCATTTAATTTCTCTGTCTTTCTTTCTTTGAGTATTCATCCTGCCGTCTGTGTTTTCAGTAGTCTCTCTGATATCAGTTGAACCAACCAGCTTCTACCTGATGGCTTCCCTGAATTATAGATGACCGATAACCACTGATGACTTATTTTTATTGATTATTTTAGGTAAACCATCTCCTCCCGTGGGTGACAACATGACATTGGAAATAAATAGTTGCACTTTGAATTACATTTGGAGTCCTCCAACCCACATTGGATGTCCCCTTGTGATGTATACAATATACTACAGAGAAATTCAGTCAGCCAGCAACGAAGCTGATTGGCTGCAAATCTCTATCACTCAGCTTCAAAAAACGTCCTATGTCATGCCACTGAAATGCGATATGGAGTATGAGATTGCAATCTCTGTTAAAGATGCAGAAAAGGAGAGTGTCATGTCAAACTTCTGGCGCGTAACAACCAAGTCCCCTGCGGCAGATATACCTTCCATCAATTTTTTCTCGGGTGAGGTTTTCTATGTTTCATACCCATTACTCAGATGCCCTTTGATTTACTACTTACTAACAGTGCTCAGGCAAAAAGGCACAACACCCTTTTTAGTGCAGAGTGCACTATTGGGATGGTTTGGGGGTTGACGCCACTAAAGCATTATGGTAATTTACTTTCATGTTTGTTCAGTTAATTTCAATTAATAGCCTTGTTTTGAGGGGCTGGGGTAGCTAAATTTGATTTCTACGTAAGACGTACCTCACTTACATTACTTTTTGTGTAACATCACAAAACTGTATATGATTGCAATATTCTCTTTTTATCTGAGTGGTACTATTCCGCTCAACCTCGTCCCCAGGGCCTTCTCCTCGACGATTTTCAAAATGGCGGATCGTCGGGAGAAGACCCTGGCAAAGGCTGGGTCACGTGGTACAAAATCTCCAAAAATCTTGGAGATTTTTGTCACGTGACATTTTGAGAAAGGCCAAACAAAATGGCGGCGAAGCGTCGCGTGGGAAGCATAACACCGGTCAAAGAACGCTTTAACTTTGTACACGAGGAAGTGGTGGCTTCGAAGTAAGATAAAATATTATTTTAACGGATGTTTTGATTCTGGAGCAGGACTTTTCAGTATTTGTAAGTTTATTCCACTTTCGTACTCGCTATATTTTTAATAACTGTCACTGAATTAATCAGATTGACCATCAAAGAGAATAAGTACAGAGTGAAAAAACAAACTCTTTGTGGCTTCGTATTTTTTTTTGGTGTGTGTGTGTGTGGAGGGGGGAGGGGAGGTTAAATATTTAAGTTTCTTTAAAACTACTGAATTACTGTATGGAAACAAATAATCATTGTTTAACCTGGGAGAAAAGTTTGACTGTTATGCAAGTACATCCTAGTTGCAGCCCACAAACTACAAAACTGATTTCCTTGCACCAAGTTTTTGCATGAATTTACCATTGCCTAACCTTGTACACTACTTCCAGTAATTATCTTTGCCAAAATGACCTGTTGCATTGTTCTCCTTATCAAATGACTTCAACAGAAGTCTATTGGGAATGAGTTTATCCAAAGATGTGTAGTTGAATTTTTATGTTCACCAGACTGAGTGTAGAATGGAAGAAAATACTGTTTATATGCATATGAAATTACATATTATTCTACTTCTTCAGTGTATTGGTGGGAAGGAGAGGGGGTCTCAATGACACATTGTAAAACTAAAACCAGAGTAAGAACTCTGGTCAAACACAATGAGCACAGACTATCAAATGAAGAAATAAAGTAAACTTTAAAGATATATATGTATGTAGGTGATGCATATACATGGTATATATGTAGGTGATGCAAAGTGCAGGGGCACCCAACGACAATTTTCGGAAATATATCTGTTCGGAAGACGATTTGAGATCTAGAATTTTCGGAAGATTTTTTGTAAAATTTCTTGCTTGCCTGCTTCTCCTAAGATTTTCGAACATCTAAAATATGGTATAATTGCCTATTTTTAACGGATTTTTACCCTAAAAAGGTCACCTATAATTTTCGGGAGCCTTTTTTCTGGCTGAAATTTTCGAAAAGGTAAGATTTGATCCCTGTAATTTTCGGATCACTAGACTTTCAGCTAGGAAATCCAAACAGATGAAAAATTTTTAGGGGATAAAAATATGCCTATATCTACCGTTTAAATACCAAAATACTTTCAACAATGCTATGTTTTAGTGGTTTTGAACTATATTCTCGTTGGGTGCCCCTGAAAGTGTGAGAAAGGGATTAGTGACAACCTGTCAAGAATGCCTCGAACCAACAAAGTAAGAACAGTTTCCACCCTACAAGGACTTAAAATAAAGGAGTTCCTTAAACAATACCGGTTACACCTTGGAGGAAGTCGCAGGAGATTTGGCAGTATTGACTCTACTATGTGGTTTACCCTAAAACTGTTACATGCTGTAGTGTTGGAATGCGAGTGTTTGACCTCATCTCAGCACATCTTTCTCACCTTCCCCACATGGGAGAAGAAGCATGCTGAGGTCATCATGCAAGTAATAAATGATTTGTGCAAAGAATACTGAACAATTTTTCATGTCCTCAACTGGTTGTTCCCATAATGATATGCAAGACACTTACAAACACTACATTTTCTGACAACCAGTTCAAGTTCAATAATTGCTTTATCATTAACTTGAATTCCTTGCATTAAAAAATAGTGTTTGTAAGCATATTCAGTGGCAGATTCAGACCTTGAGCTAGGGGTGGTTTTGTTTTGCTTGCCCTGCCAGCTTTTCTTCATTCTGCATTCTTTTCTTTTTTTGACCTAAATAGGGGGGGGGGGAGGGGCAGGCTCCCTGGACCCCTCACTGGTATTGTATGCCATTGATCAGTGAACAATAGTTCTATAAAACAGACATAATTTTATATTGTGTGGGTCAGGACAATTTGCTTGTTGCAATTTGTTGTTGCTGGTTGATAATTTTAATCACTCCTGTGACCAAAGAAACAATCTAATTTGGAAACAGTAACACTAGGAAAACCTTTCTAACTTCTACCCCAGGCCCCATCCAGTAATCTGTAAACACCTTTGAAGAATATAAGTAGCATAAAGCGTATCAATACAAGTAGACATACACAGTGCAAATTCTTTCAACATGGCTTTATTATGCCAACATTGAATGAAGACAAGGTTGGGAATGCTTGAATAATAGAAATGTTTACAATGTAATACATTATATAGTTATCACTGCCTAGTTTAAAGAATACTACTTTCGAATGTAATTTTATTTATCTTCTCTATGAGTAACTTATACTCTGTTGGAATGTTGTCAGTGACCTATAAACCTTATTTTTGAGGTTGCCTTGGCTTGTGAAATACAGATATACAGCAGCTTTCATGCATTGTTATCGACCCCTTTCAGTGCCAAGATGGTTCATCATGATGGCAATTTACCTACGGTAAACAATAAGCAAGTAGACCCATATCCTCCAATCTCCTTTCTCACATGGGGAGCTGGCAAGACAGGCAAAAGGCAATAAAGTCAAATTGTTCTTTAACCCTTTCACCACCAGAGGTCTTCCTTTGACAAGTAAAATCGTCTGGCGTTAGACAGAGTAAAATCTATTTAGTCAACCTTCAATGGTGGTGAAAGGGTTAATCATTTGTAAATCTGGGCATTTCTTTTTTGGAAAAATTTTACTGAACATTTATATACATATTATAAATAATCTCCTTCACCTGTTCTCTTGTGCACTACTTAAACAAGATTTGAAATAAGGCCCCACTTATAGAAAAACTAAGACACTAAGGAATGTAAGTCCTCGGACACAATAAAACAGGAGCCATTTTCCCCGGCCAGGTACTGAGAAAAAAACACTATAGTCCAAAACAGTAAACTTATTTGAATCTCAAACATAGCATGTATGAACATAGCATTGGCTGTATGTTTGATGCTAATAACATTTCTGAAAGAAGTCATGTGCATTGTATAAATATGTATTTAATGCCCGCAGGCTGGCTCTAAAATTACTTTAACACAATCCAGACAGCAAATACATTTGACAACAGAAATGTCATATGCTATAATCTAAGAATATTCACAAGAATATTTTCAACCTAAACTCGGCAGAAAAATAAAAATATTCAGTTCAGCCTTGGCAGGGCTCGAAATAATTTCCGGAGAGTCTCCGGACACGATGACCGGCCAAATTCATTTTAGCTCGGTCACGTACCGTTTCTGGCCGGTCAAATTATATAAAATAACTCAAAACAGGGGCCCATGAACCAAAACTTGCGTTATACATTTCCAAAAAAGTTGCTTAGAGCTTATAGCACTTTAAAGTACTCATTGTCAACAACAAAAGTGAATTACAGCAGCAAAATGAAAATAAACTTATGTGTATTAATAGGTACACTGTCTGTAAGAGTAAAGACTAACCCGCAACACGTTAAATATCGTTATCGTACACATTAAATTTTCTTATTTAGTAAAAGCACAGTAAATGGCCCCATGCCTCCAAATATAATGATTTCTGGTGTACGTATCGCGGTGTGAGATCTTGATCCTAAAACTTTGCCAGTAATCCATGTTACTCCTCATTACAAGAAAAAGAAAAAATTGTATTCATCTAGCAGGCGGTTACTGGGGGGTTTCATTGCGGAAAACCCGTTCCGTTCGCTAATTGGGCACCATTTTGGATTTTGAGGCGCGCGCTCCCAGGTACGAACGGTCGAGCGCAAAAATCGAGGGAGTGGGGAGGGGAGGGAAGGGAAAAACCTTCGCGCCTCTAGCCCCCCTCCCCCCGCGTCACTTTTTTTGTCATCTACCGTTCGTCCCGCTCCTCCGCGTCGCGTATTATCAAAAATGACGGCCACGAAAAGCGAACAGCGTGTTTTCTCGCCGAAGAAAAACTCCAACGCCTACAGGTAGGCTAGTATTTATCGAGAAAACTTATTAACCTGGCATTTTAACTCTGGTGTGCCGGAGCCGGAAGACACATCAAGTGTTCAAGAAATATGGTAATATGGTATATGCGTGAACCCCCATGTCTGATTGTAAACAACGGTTCTTGTTGCATTTCACCCAAGATTTCAGATTAAAGTTCCGCAAATGACAATACGCAGCGACTTGCTACAACTGAAGCAACTGAAGAGCATGGAAATTTTAATTTAATTTATTTTATTTTTCAAGACTATCAAATGTGACCGGTCAACTTGACCGGTAAGACAAAAGGTTGACCGGTCAACCTCCCAAATCAGTTCGGACATTGTCCGTTGACCGGCCGTTATTTCGAGCCCTGCTTGGCCAGAAAAACAATATTATTATTAGAAAAAAAGAGTGCATTTGAAATAAGATTTGAAATAAGCCTAAACCTAATACAGGCAGAAGGCCTATATTTAAGAAAAACGTGTACAAGAAATTAGACGCGATTTTCCGTATAAAAGTACAAAGCTCAATAACGAGCAAAAGCTCCTTTTTAGATTTGAAATTCGACCATAACGAACGCTTCAAACTCTTCTTTGTTTCCGTACGTAGAAAAAAACTAATTACGCAAGAATATATATAGAACAACAAAAACAACAGCGCATAAGGCCGGCATATTTTCCCGAGATTACTTCTGCTTCTATGGTATAGGTTACATCTTTTAAATTAAAATCTAACGGAAAAGATTCACCTTTCGAATCGTTAATGGCAGTCTGATTCGACATCGCTTGAACTGAACTGCAATTCAACCTCCTAAAAGCCTTTCTCATTCGTATTAACACTCGCTACGTCCGCCATATTTCTTTAGGATGTATTTAAACCAATCAGCGTGTTTGTATGAATGGGCCAATCAACAAGGGTGTTAGTTCAGCGTTGCCCAGGGTCTTCTCCCGACGATCCGCCATTTTGAAAATCGTCGAGGAGAAGGCCCTGGGGACGAGGTTGGCAGCATTCGCCGCCATCTTGTTTATTCTTCAAAGTTTTGTTTCCTTTGAGAGATTTTTTAAAATGATAAACAGCCTTTTTATCATTAATAATGTCGGGTATGTGCTAAATTCATGTAGTCAAGTGATGATTCTATTCACTTTTGCGTTAATGTTGGAAAATGTTTGATTGCAAAGTAAATTTATTCGTCATCTTTCCACAGGGACATTTTCCTCGAAAAACACTGGAAAAGCGTTATTAGTAGATCTGTGTGCGATCATTTCTTTGAAGCGCTAACCAAGGTTAGTTAGTAATATTTTCATCATAAATGCTCCAGGTAGCGTGATACTTCTCATTGTAACAGGAAGCTGGCAATAGTTTTATGTTGATTGCACTAATATACGTGATGAGGTTTCTTACATAGATAGCAGGGAGGAGGAGGGGTGAAATCATGAATCTGATATCTCAGATTCTCTCCTGGTTTGCCTGCTTCCTGCTACATGAACTTTTTCTCCCCATTTCATGCTACAATATACACACATCTCCCTGTTTGTCACCCTCCTGTCGCCCTCCAATCCATTTAGATACATCACTCATACACACTTGTTATGCATATGATTCCCTAAGAGATGAACCAGTTATGTTGGGGAGATTATAGTCGCATTGTTAGTCATCCATCCATGTTTCTGTTTTCCCAGACTTTGTCTCACTCTATGTCACAAAGAATTCGGAGCACTTGCAGAATACTTGAAAACTCCCACTACCCAAGTCAGAGTGTTTCTGAAGAATGTGGTTTTATTATCAGTCAAAAAGTGAAAAGTGTAAAAGTTGGCTGACAAGTGTTTTGAAAAATTGAATAAAATGATTTTTATCAATCCATAAACAAAAGGCATTAAATAATTTTCTTACATCACAAACATTTGAAGTGGTAATACTCTGAAGGAAATGGTAGAGGATTTAAGTCTTTGGAAAAATTAATAATTTACTGAAACGATCTTTTGGGTGCCCTTGATTATTTTAACTTCATTTGTGCAAATGTCACATTTCAATGATAAGTATCAGATTTAGAGCAGGAGTACGAGTCATGCAATACAGGCAGGGTGCACTGCACTTTTATAAATGAGGTCAGCTTAACTCCATCAGTGCAGGTAATAGCTGTCAACCTGCCAAGCTTGATGCCATATTACACAAGAACAAAGACAAGTCAAGCTTGACTGACCAACGTCACTTTATTTTGGACTGAAGCTCTTTTTTTTTGTGTGTGTGTCTTGTAATGTCAGAGATGTAGTATGTTAGCATCAGTTGCAAAGGATTCAGTTTTGTCTTTTATCTGGCCATGTTTCATTAGCTTACATGTATATACATGTATGTCTGGATTTATGAAAACAGTGCTAAAGTGCCCTACCCCTATAACCCTTATTTCAGTGATTTCTCAAAACTCTAAGGCCGCCTCCAAGCCATGAAAATGGGCGAAAAATAGAGACAGGACAGCAATGAAAAGAAGATAAATGGGTAAAAGAAGGAAAAAAAGACTGAATTTCCTTTTAATTTTTATATTGTCGCCTTTGCTTGCTTATTGTGTGATATCCATCCTTTAGCCTCATTTTCATAAATCCAGACATATACACATGTAGCATTTCAATGCTGTAGAAACCAAACTTCCATCATAGTCGAATTCATATTTGTGTCCAACAGGCCAATTCACCTGAAGATGTACCTCCAGTAATTGCTGCTCCACATCATTACCTTATTAGTATCTTCAGGAATGACTTGTTCTTTCTGGCAGTTGTGCAGTCTGAAGGTACATGTGTGAGGGAACTAAAGCATGTTTAATTCAAGTTTGAACACATTAACTATGAGAAATGTCTTTTTGAGTCTGTTACTCATGTACATAATCTTTCACCTCACATGTCAAATGTAATGTAAATAACAATGTGTAATTTGTGCAGACTTAGTATAGGTCCTATGCAAAAATAGTGGCCTTTATAATTATTCTTTTGTTGGTATATCAAATAGGCGCACTAAACTCACTTTTGAGACAAAAATTGTAAAGAGATTGTTTTTCTGAGCAAGGTTAGTGAGTCTATTTTGAATTTGAACAAAAGAGTAATTTTAAGGTAGCCATTTTTGTATAGTGTCTATACTTGATACTGCTACTGTAACTGAAGCCTTAGTACATGTACATGCCATGTACATGCATTTTCTGATAATCAATGTAAGGGACATTAGACACCCATCCAGAGAAATATCAAGCTTGAATTTGGTTTCACCTTATTTTCACAACTTCTTATAACAGGCCATCTGATAGGGTGCGGAAAAAAACTGAAAATTATGCGGAAATTTTTGGCAATATTATGCGGAAGAAAGTGACGATTATGCGGAAAAGACGCCAGATTATGTGGAAATTTCTAAAATTTAACAAAGTTGCTCCCTTGGCTTTTTTCAAGTATAAAATACACGTTAACGTCTTACCGAGAATTTAAGTCCTTTGTGACACGTTTTGGCCTTTTGCTGACAATCTAGCCTGTGTAGCTGGCGGGATTTCGCGCGCGAGTGCATTTGTTTTGGTTGCGAAGACGTGAACGCTAGTGGCGAAGCCGTGAGAGGATTGGTGACTTGCACGGGCTTCACCCGCGATGGAATATGGCGGCTCCGCCGCCGCTCACCCGCCCACGCATCCCGCCAGCTATGCAGGCTACTGCCAATCGTGGACACGTATTTCTTCGTTCAACGCAATTTTTCCATAGTTTTCGTTGTTGTGTTTGCCTGAAGCTTGGTAACCAGGCATTAAATCGGACAAGAAAAACTGGACACCAGTAGTCTCAAAACTAGAACCCAGGCCCATCACCAGAAGACACATGGAACACCTGGAGGCTTAAAATTGTTTACAACCGAAAAGACGTGTTTTCGTTGCTGTTTTGGGTGAATAACTTTTCAAAACGATCAATCTCTTTGATATTTTAGCTTCTGATTATGGCAATCAGTTGCTTTCTCGCTTATATGTAGCAATTTTCTAGTTTTATATGGAAAAATGCCCCAAGGATTCAGAGGATGCGAAAGTAGGCAAATGCGGATCCGCACTGCCGCATCCTGTCAGATACCCTGTTATAATAAGCTGTTAATTTATCTGCAATGATCATGAATGTTTTGACAGAAATTATTATAGAGTTATTTTTTAATAAAGGTGATAAGTCACATTATTAATTTTATTTTTCTTGCAACGTTGTATTTTCAGTGCCCCCACTCTTTGTTATAGAATTTTTACACAGAGTTGTGGACACATTTACAGAGTACTTTAACAGCTGTAATGAGACATCAATAAAGGAGCATGTTGTTGTAGTATTTGAGGTGAGAATGAACTATGATGATGAAGACAGTATTAAGCCGTACATTTTATGCTCATGTTCCTATTCATTGATACTTTACTTACACCTAGATGTCATTTTTGTCATTAGTTACTTGAGGAGATGCTTGACAATGGCTTTCCTCTAGCAACAGAACCTAATATCTTGCGGGAACTCATTAATCCTCCAAGCATTGTCAGACAAGTTGTCAACACAATGACTGGTGGCTCACAGTAAGTAACTTATTGTTGTTATTCTTGAGGTTGTCTTCAAATTGATACATATTATTTATTTTGTTGTGGAAAAAAACATTTGGTACTCTCATACAGTTCAGTAATAATGTACATGTACAGTTACAGTCAAACTAAGTGAAGCTGATACCGCTCAAGATTACATTAATGAACTGATTATTTGAAACTTTACCCGCTAGTCATTTCAAGAATGCAATAATGAATTGATTATCCTAATATTGAACTCCCTTGCTCGATCCAAGAATGCGGCTAACGGGTTCCGTTTTCGAAAAATCAATTCACTGTTGCCACTAGTAGGTTTTAAACCTGCTAGTATGTTCTAGAATGCAATAGTGAAATGATTTTTCAAAAACGGAACCCGATAGCCGTAATCTTGGATCGAATGAGCGACTTCAATATTCGAATAATCAATTCATTATTGCATTATTGAAACCACTAGCGGGTTCAAGTTTCAAATAATCAGTTTATTAATGTAATCTTGAGGGGTACGCTTCACTTAGTTTGACTGTAATGTGATTACAAGGTTCAGAAGTGAACAAGAACTAGTGTGATGAAACAGAAGGTAACAATTTATTGATCATGTTATTTCAGTGTCAGCTCCCATCTTCCAACTGGGCAACTTTCTAATGTTCCATGGAGAAGAACTGGTGTCAAATATACTCACAATGAGGTATGAATTGTACATTTTGCAAATGATTTGTATGAAAATGAAGAGCAATATTAAAACATGTCAACCAGATAAGTCTGTAGAAGTAGCAGTCATGGTTGTTAAGTATCACAACCTTTCTGGTCTTAGGTTAGTGTGCATGTATGGGTACTAATTATGCAGTGCTTTCCATATTCAAGCTGTGGACCATGGAATATCCAAAAAGTCACTTGTATTTTCTCGGTAAACACATGAGCCGAGTTTGTATAGACAACACAAGTGACAAGTGGGATATTCCATGTTATACCTGGTCCATAAGACAGCAAATAATAGAAAATACTGTGAAACCGACATACATGTATGCGTGGCACATTAGGGGAACTAGGATTTCCTGTATTCTGTGTGGCTGTATTTTGTATGGCATTATGTGAAAGTGTTGTAGACCTTACAAATGTACTGTATATTGTGGTCTAGGCTATTGCGACATTGTGGGAAAGGGGGTACATGTATTGATGTTTTTCTGGAACTACATGATTACCGGTATAAGCAATATTTACAGCTGGCCACCTTACACTTCTCACAAGTAACTCATTTTAAGAAAAATAATAGAGCTGATTGTTGGTAATTTTTTACACAATAACTGGTTTAAGTAGAAATCAGTTTATACATGTACCTTAAATTCTGATTGGAAGATCTCTATTCTTTGCAGATTTACTTTGATGTCATTGAGGAAATTGACTGTATAATTGACAAGCATGTATGTGCACTCAATAAATCTGATTTTCATGTACATGTAGATTGTTTGTAATACATGTACATGTACATGTTATATTATTGTCTGAAGTGAACAAATTTATACTCTCTGTATGCTTACTTACCAAAAGATATTCTTTTCACCAGGGCTCAACAGTTTTTACAGAAATCCAAGGAGTGGTTAGTAATATGCAAATTGTGTTCATCACTTTTAGTAGTTTATTTTCTTAAATAGTCTTTTTTCAATTTTTTTATAATCCAATATCTTCATGTACTTACAACCACTGTTTATGAGTGTTAGTGAGTGCTGCATGTAGTTATGAGTGCTACTTTAGTTAATAAAAGTTGTTTTCTTCACTGACACAGATTGATTCCTGTTGTAAGCTGTCAGGAATGCCAGATCTCTCACTGTCATTTGTCAACTCAAGATTGTTAGAGGACCCAAGTTTTCATCCTTGTGTGAGATTAAAAAGATGGGAAGTGAGTTTACACTATAATAAATGTGTTATATAAGTGCTCAAAGAAAGGATGAAGTAAATAATCTGCAGTCTTCATCCTGATTTGTCCCCTGTCATCTTCATACAACACACAACATGGCGCAAGGTGATCCTGCACTCCCATCTCACCCTGTGCGATAGGCTTTTTGAAGTTGTATGAAGAAGACTAAGAATCCCCTTTTCCTTACCCTGTGTTCCCACTTTGCCCCATGCTGTATGCTGTATGAAGCTGTTTGAAGATAACTGGGCCTGACAGGTCCATAACAAGCAGCCTGTGATATTGTACACATTGTTGTGCTACATCAGCTTAATGCTTAATGAAACCCAAAAAGTACATGACTTGTATAGCTGTACATATGTACGTGTATATAAGTGCAGATTACAGCTGTATGTAAGTAAGATTGATTAGAAGTGGATTGCTTACCATCAAACTGGGTTTTTGTTTTATCTGACTTACAAAAGCTGAATTTGCTCCATTGTTTGTTTGTACAATGTATTTGCTGAAACAATATATAATCTTTTGCTTTTCAGGGGGAGAAAGTTTTGTCATTTGTTCCACCTGATGGAAATTATCGTCTTTTGTCCTATCACATTACTGCAGGGTATGTCATACTTCTCTATTCAATAGCTTACCACTGTACTTTTGTGGGAGGAAATTTAAAATAAGAATTAGCATGATTATGAAGATTCTCAATACAGTTAATTTTACCAGATGGTTTTGTAATGTAGCATTCCAATTACATGCTCTTTTCATCTTTGTGCAGAACTGTTGCAATTCCAGTGTATGCAAAACCACAGATCTCTTATCATGAGGTAAAGCATGTTGGTTTTCTTGAGATTGTTATCATAACAGGTCAAGAGGGTTCATGTACATGTTCTTGTATGTTGCATATCAGTAAAACACCAGAAACATTTTTACAACCACTGAATGTAAAAATACTGTAGTCATGTGATGGGTGACAAATTATTACTGCTTAATTTTGGCACAAAATTTTAACGTTGATTTACATGTATAACTTCACATGAGAAATTACAAAATTGCCATGGCAACCATGGCAACACTTGGCATGAAATTTCTTGGTACAATAAGCAAGACAAGAACTCGCAATTGTAAACATGTGTAATTTGTCACCCAAGGTGTTAAACTTGGTAATCAAATAGTCTTTTCATGAAATTATTTTCTGATTTCACTGGCTACCATTTCACTACCCATACTCATTGCCTGGCTGGTTGGAACTTTTTCTTGATGAGAGCTATTTCAGTAGCACTTAAAAGGTTTGTACAAGAACCAACTGTCTCGCTGGTGAGTAACACCTAGTTTGGTACATGTAGTTAACTACATGTATGATTATTGATTAACCTTGTAATATTACGGTGGAACCAACTGCAGAGGAATGGAAAGCTGTTGAAAAAAAATGGGAAGTAACATAGGCTGCGGTGTTTTTTTCCAAGGGAACAAAATATACCTTCCAATAATATAATAAGAAAGGTCCAAAGATCAAAGGTTGAAAAAAATTAAAATTTAGGTCTCTAACCAACAAATGTTTTTGGTTGATGTGAGCTGCTATGTTTCACTGGTTAAAGGAGTAATCTTTATGCTGTTTCAGGGTGGGTCTGGAAGGTTTGACCTCACTGTTGGGCCTAAGCAAACAATGGGAAAAGTGGTGAGTACTGCTGGAAAAAAATAAAACAGCAGAATGCTTAGTATGCAACAGCAAAGTAACATGTCCTGCTATAATAAACACATACTTTTACATCCATAGTGCATGTAGATGTTGGAGTCGGTCATTTGCAGATTTGTTTTTATACTGTACAAGTATGCAGTACAAGTATCAGGTTTAGAGTAGGAAAAATGTCTAATACAGCATGTAACCCGGCTACTCATTCTGTGAAATTACATGAGACAGTATACAATTACATGTAATAATTAGATTTGCCTTCATGTACATGTAGGGTATGTAATTTAAATATTTTTGTAGCTCATGGTGGATGCTTATTGCATACTGGGTACTCATTCAGAATGTGAGACTTACAACTCACCACAACAACAACAAATACTTTATTTACTGAGGGTGAAGTACAGTGTTTGCCATTTTGTTAATGCTTCACAACTTGGAAGTGTCCCAAGTACAAAGATACATACACCTGGTAAACTTGTTCTTAGATGACGTTTCAACCTCGTTCCCAGGGTCTCTCATCTAACGGTAAGATGAGAGACCCTGGGAAAGAGGTTGATGACGTTTGGGTTGAGAATATCTTATCTTGTGATTTAAGCAAAGGTCTTTCCTGAAACACAGTACTGTGGTCACTTATTGAAAGACAGGAATAAAATAAATGTGGAAGGCATGTATTGGAATGGGGGGAGGGGAGGGGAGGGCGATGTCTGGAACAGGAGTGCTCACAGCAAAGAGTGCCTTCAAATAGCAGGGCCGTGGTATTGGAAGGAGTTAAAAGTTTTTCATAAAACACAGTACTCCTGACACTGATAATGTAAGATGGGAGCAAAAATAATTGTAGGATACTAGACTGTGAACAGACTGCCCCCACCCCCACCCCGGTCCCTCCTTGGTTACTTCACTTTCAAGCAGTTCCATCTCAGCCCTTCCAGCCACAGTTACATGTAGATATTTCCAGTCAGAGCCTGGGGGAGGGCGAGGCAATGTCTGGAATGCATGTAGGTCTTCTCATTGCAAAAACACCTTCAAATAAGAGAGGGGATTGTATTGGAAGCAGGGTGCAGAATTGAATCATTTTTTCACATACTGGTTCACATACTTACATTGCACCACTTTATTTAAACCCAAATGTTAGTGTACACGTAGTTGTCATTTCTGAGGGAGGAAAAAAAACTTGGGCAAACTGTTTTTGTTCACTTCAAGGTGGAAGATGTTGTGGTGACGGTCCCCTTCCCCAAGCAAGTGTTGAATGTAAATCTTACTCCTTCAGGTATGGTGGAGAGATGATTTAAATTGATTTACCATATCTAAAAATACTAGGTACATGTACATGTGGATAGCCTCAAATTTCAGTCATCCATTAATATAAATTAAGTTTAACTTTTTAGTTTGGTAATAAAGCTTGTTGTTTTTGTTGTCATCTTTCTCCCTCGGGATACGCTGAGGGCAAGAGACGACTGACATTTCAGGCTAACATGTGGACAGTTTGTGACAGTTATTTGAACCTACTAGCCCTATTGTAAAACGTAGAATTCACTACTTGTACAATACCATAATGCACCTCTTTAAACCCCCCCCCCCCCCCCCAAAAAAAAAATTTTGCATACTCATTGTTTGCAATTTCTCCTGGGACATGAACATGTCCCAAGAGTAATCTAGAACAATGCCTATGCAAATTGTTGGGGGGGGGGTAAAAGAGGTGTATTATGGGATTTGTGGAAGTAGAGAATATTCATTTCTATATGATGTAGTTACAGGCTTTCATTCTTGTCTTTATTTCAGTTGGAACATGTTCCTTTGATCCAGTCAAGAAAGAGCTTGTCTGGGATGTAAGTTCGTTCGAATCCGAATTCTCTGTATTCTTGGTCAAGTGATCTGATGTAGAATAATTGTACTCTGTGAGTGTGTCTATCACCTTTTCCCCATTTTTCTTTGATATTCTGAGGGATACGTGTATTTTGTGGCTGTTCTTAGCTCTCTTTCCACCATTGTTAATCATTGTCCAAAAAAGCTAATTTGAACTGCATTTTCTTCATAGATTGGTAAAATAATACCACAAAAATTACCAAATTTGAGAGGAAATGTAAGTGCAGTTTTGATCATTTTTTGTATTTTTTTTTGCCAAGTTCCTCAATAGTGTAGTACAGGAATGCTTTCTTGTGATTTTTACAACAGATTATCTGTCATGACAAATACAGAAACAAAAGCAAATGTCCATACAATGCGAGGGACTGCTTTGAAGTACAGTTTGTGGAAATGCCGCCTTGTTTATGGCAGATGAAAATTAGCCACAACTTAAGCCAGTTTAAGGGGGCACTGTCACGGTATTTTAGCGTCATTTTACAATGCCGAAATATGTTCCTGCATCAATGAAAACCCCGAAATAATGATGCAGTTTTGTTATGTATGACTTTATCGCTACACCAAAACCATTTATTGCCGCCTAGCACTTAGCATGGCAAGGATGGAAATGGATTGAAATTTGAAAAAAAATGGCAAGTTTTTTCAAATTCTAGAGCCATTCCTTGAAAATATTGCCAGAAATTCATTATGGTTTGCTCTCTGAGCCACCATTCATTTGATATGTTTCTTTTATTCCATTTGAGCATTTTGGGAACGAGTAAAGGTACCAGGTAAAGATTTCAGCAACGAATGAAGCTGAAAACGGCAAAACTCGTGTGACAGTGCTCCTTTAAAGTTACTGGAACATAACAATACTCGGCATGAATTGTTTTTGCCCTTTCAGATGTCTCTTCAGACTGGCGTACCTCCCCCTGACGAATCATGCACGATATCTGTAAGTTAACTTCTTTTACTCATCTTCGCTTTAGTATTGTCCACTTATAAAATGTCATGCATCAAGCGCTTACAGTGTACTAACCGAGTTCAAGGTCCCTACCTCAAGTTACGGACCAAGTTTTTTCTCCTTCGATTTATGGCCCAAGCGCGAAGCGCGCGGGCCATAAATCGTAGGGAAAAAACGAGGATCCGTAACTTACGGTACGGACCGAGAAGACGAGGTTAATAAGATATTTATTATATCTCTATTGTGTATCTGAAGGGTTCGGCAACGATTTTCATTCATGAGGAACGGCTTCAAATTTCTGAAGCAGGTCGAAAGCAAAACGAATCAATCTGAAATCGTTTTAAGTCGTTAGCACGCTTTAGTACACAATTAAGAGTAAAATAAAGTTTTAAACTTTCATTTGCTATGTAAGTTGAGAAAATTTGGCTATAGAAATCACGCAACAGTTTGGCAACCAAAAAAAACCTTTCAATTTTAGCAGGCCGTGCAGGAGAGTACAGCCCGCTAAATTGACCAATCACAGCGCGCGTACTAACTTAGAGGTATAATAACATTTCGGTTTCCTTGGCAACGATGATCCGTGTTCCCTGCTAAGGGATATAAGTCTAGTAAAGGTTTATCAGCTCACGTTATTGTTGATGAACACTTTTTGAGTGCCAGTATTGTTTTTCTCACTTTTAGGTCAAGTTTAAGATCTCTCAACTGGCGGCTTCAGGCCTTAAAGTCAGCAGGTTGGATATCTATGGAGAGGTCGGTGAAGCCTTAATTGTTCAGCTTTTTTCGTGGGTGTTCTTGTAAATAGCTCCCTATCTTGAACGTTGAGCAGTAAATATCGTAACATAGTTGTCGGTAGGTGGTCTTTTCTGAGGTTGGAAGGATTGTCCCGGAAATGCTCTTGATGCCAGTTGCAAGCGTAGTCACTGAACTAGCGGGTCTTGGGCTTTTGTTGGTGTCGTGAAATAAAGTCAGTGTTGTAGTTTAAGGAAACAAATCTGTTTTCGTCAGATATACTGTCTAGTGTGTCAAAAACTAGTCCCACTCTTGTCTTTGAAGTCTCATCCGTTTCTTTGTGGTCTAGCTAATTTCCGGTATGACTACAATCATGCACAAAAGTCTTGGGACAAATTTACATTTGTGGCGCTTTTTCACACGCCCTGAACAAACAGTCAGGCGCGAATTCATCTACATATGTTCAGCCCCTCCCGCCCCCGCCCCCCCCCCCCTCCTCCCCGTCTACAATGTTGGACACGTGTACACGCTATTTCTCCAGAGGGGGGGGGGGGGGGGGGGGGGGGCAACGCATTTTGAAACGGAAAACGGTGCTTTTTTAAAACTCCGTTTTAAAAACACAGAAAATTAATGCAATTACACAAGTGTCCCAAGGAATTTGGTCCACCATTGTGGGTTTCGTGTACACCGTGGTTCTTGGTTCGTAGTTCGTTGTTGTCGGAGTTTACCAAGCAGTCCTAAAAAAGGAGAGCTTTCCGTTTTCGTCGAACTATTTGGTAAACTGGTTGTTGTTCGTTCTTTTCGTTAAGTTGGCCGTGAAAACCGTCGATTTTGTCCTTGTGTACTGCTGTAAAAGTGCTTATAGATGGACAGTTTAGAAGTCAGAAACCCCAGGCTTAGTGTAAAACAGCATTTCCACCTTTCACCGCCTTTCCATCGGCATATATGCTCTCCATTTTCACCAGGCAAATCGACCGGTTGTGAGAATGATAGTGCCTGCGTGACTTGACCATCTACAGGAATGTTTTACTTACAACAGAATGAAACCCCTGTGATATAGTCTTCAAACCCTGCCGATCCACCTTGTTTAATTGTGTAACACATAATAAATTGCTAAACCGAGTAACTCTGGTGCCTCAATCTTCGTTCTTTCTTTCTGTTTCAGAAATACAAGCCTTTCAAAGGAGTTAAATATGTCACCAAAGCAGGAAAATTTCAAATTAGAGTGTAGAAATATATTTGAATAAAAATGCTATGAATAGCTATTATTATACTTACAACGAGGAAAACGACGAAGAGTGTGGACCAGTTTAGTGCAGCGAAAGATAATAAGCTTAATTGCACTGTGTAACTATTGTAGTCAACTACTTGGTGTTAGAAATCGTATCGAAAATCTTTTCCTAGTGCTAGGAACTTCTTGTCTTCAAATTTAAAAGACTGTAAATACATAACCTGTTTCAGTTCAGTTTGTTGTTGTTTCCCTGTATGAATATAGAATATGAATGTTTACGACATCAAATCCTCATCTTCATTACGAGGCAACACATTGGGCAAAACATGTGACGTGGAACGCCTGAAACGAGAGTGGGTACGCCAGGGTTAAAGGTTGTTTGTGTTCAGTTCTATTCCATGTTCACCGTGATAAAATTCTTCATGTGTTTTGAGCTTGAGCATCCAATCGACAGTTTGGGGCAAAAATAAGGCAACAAAGCAAAGGTCGTGAAAGAATCACTTCTCTTGTTCAAAATGAAATGGAAATTTACGTTTACAAAATTCGCGTTCATTTAATAAGGCATTAATTTCCGACAAGAGACGATCTTATCTTGTTTTCATAAGGCTTAGTGGATTATCATGGGTATCAACTGCTTGTGACCTGAATCGAGAAGCGAAATGGAGGAAAAACATGGCCGCTAGAAAACAGGTGGGTAGGGTGAGAAACCGAAACAGACATTGCTATTTGACTTACGACCAAAATTTCCGGAATCTCTGGCATAATGAAAGCAACCCTTGACCCTCGATTTTTCGCCTTACAGTTATAAGCTTTAAGCATGTGAAATTAGCACCCCACTACTGACGGGCTATCACTGGTACTAGATTGCAATAAAACCAAGGATTACTGTAAAATATGGCAATGTGGACTACTGTATTTGATGCCATCACTGCCCCGCCCTCCACAATTCGAAGAGACCGGGCGCATGCTCATGGAAAGCACCGGTGAAAGCCTTGGAAAAATTTCAATACGCCTGGACACGGACTTTGTTTCAGACTTTGCCAA
>JAHPZR010017567.1:0-5000 GCA_019787425.1 Platygyra sinensis
GCCGTTCAAAAACGGCACGGTGAAATTTTTTCTTATTAAAGAATTTTGATCAACAGGATAAGATGCAAGTTTTGGCAAAATTAAAAAAAATTCTGTAGGTGGCGTTCAGAGCCACCTTAAATTTTCGAAAATTTAAGGTGGCTCTGAACGCCACCTACAGAATTTTTTTTAATTTTGCCAAAACTTGCATCTTATCCTGTTGATCAAAATTCTATAATAAGAAAAAATTTCACCGTGCCGTTTTTGAAATATAAGCGCTTAAAGCTGAAATTAAGGGTGTTTTTAGCAGGTCATAGTGTTGCTATGGTAACCTATTGTGTCACGAAAATAATACCAACGTGTTCACCAATGATTGGGCAGTTTTTTGATACCATGATTGTGATATCAACTGATAAAGAGTGGTAATTATGGCCCATCAAAATCTGCATCTGGGAAAGTGCTGGAAACTGTTTTGAGCCACCTTAACCCTTTAGTGCCCAAGGGGTCTCCCTTTGACGAGTAAAAATGTCTGGCGTTAGACAGAGTAAAATCTATAAGTCACTATTGGGCATTAAAGGGTTAAAGGAGATAGTTTTTTTAACCCTTTAGTGCCCAAGGGGTCTCCCTTTGACGAGTAAAATCGTCTGGCGTGAGCCAGAGTAAAATCTATAAGTCACTATTGGGCATTCAAGGGTTAAGCAGACTCCTGGGTGTAGACAGAGAAGGTGTCCCCTTTGAGAGGTGTCAGCTTATGGGAGGTTTAAAATGTAGTGTTGGTATGTTGCTGGACTATGACTAAGTGTTCGCTCACAGGAGCTCTCTATCGTGGGAGTGGGAGAGGACTGACTGTACATACCTTTGTTACAATATTCTGTGCTATTTCGTTTCTCATTAAATGATTTTTGTGTTTCAGTTTTTCAAGATTTTAAGTGAATATTCCATTGACTATACGCTGCTGCTGACAGGAACCCCTCTACAAAATAACTTGGAAGAACTGTGGAACCTTCTTAACTTCTTGGACCCAAGAGAGTTTAAGTAGGTTTTGAACCTTTTTCTATCAATAGAAAAATGAACAATAATCAACTATTACATGGAAGTTCTTTTAGCCAGCTCTTGCAGTTACATTTCATCATCTCATCATCATCATCATTTATTTGCCTTTATATTACAACATTTCTAACAAGGTTAGACATCTCTGAGTAAGTAAGCTAGTGAGGAAAACTACTTCCCTTGAAACCATACTAATTTGTTATACTAAAGTGAGATACAAAGGTTCCAAATTTTTACTAGGCTTTTTCTGTATACATGTATGCTACTATGAGCAGATAACGAATGCTGCCCAATGTTGCCAAACACAACAAACAACAACATTGTTTTGCCTTCAAATCATCAAAGAAATGCAGAGGTGCACAAACATTCTCTACACTGATCAACTCAAACTGGATACTTCAGTTGCTTGCTTTGAATTATTTTTAGGAACCAGAACAGTTTTCTGACAGAGTTTGAAGATGTCGCTAAAGAAGATCAGATCAAGAAGCTTCATGATATTCTGGGTCCTCACATGCTGCGTCGTCTGAAGGCAGATGTCTTGAAAGGAATTCCTTCCAAGAGTGAGCTCATTGTGAGAGTGGAACTGAGTCCACAGCAAAAGTGAGTTAAAGTTATTGCAATCATCTTGGCTTATTTAAATTGCCTAAACTGCCATCATTAAACAGTCATTCCCTCGTTTGTCCATCTCTTCCATCAGACATGTTTATTTTCAGGTGTGTATTTATGCACATAGCTTTATTGTATAGAATTGAAATCCTTAGTCCACTTCTACAAAGAATTGTCAAAACAGTACTTGGTTCCCCTAACTGGACTGGCAGTCAAGTTTGTAATGGTCACAATCCCATTTCAAGCAGCAGCCATTATTATTTCAATTTAATTTTAGTTAACTAACATTTTCCTTGATTTTTCCTTTTCAGGAAATACTACAAGTACATTCTAACAAGAAACTTTGAGGCTCTCAATACTAAAGGATCTCACCAAGTGTCTCTGTTGAATGTGATGATGGAGCTCAAAAAATGCTGCAACCATCCTTACTTGTTCTCTTCTGCTGCCCTGGTACAATACACTTCTTTTTCATTGGTGTAATATTTGTGATTTGCAATTTTTGCCTTGTCTTACTCTGAAATATATGAGGAAAGCCATCATTGGCTAAAAAGCGTTAAGGAATTTGATTCACAATGAGCTTAGGCAGCCATTAGTGAGGAGAAGCCTTGCCCAATGAGCCAAAGAGTGGCTGGGGAAGACTAGGGGAAGAAGTTTCATTTGAGAGTGTAGTCTTTTTCTGACAATTGACTCACTCAACAGTTTTTATCACCAAAGTTGCCAAGCAACATGGCATATCCTCATTGTATCCGTTGGCTGACAAGTTTCAGAGTCTTTGATCTTTTTTACAGTTTGTATATTATTGGCATCCTTAGATGCTTCCACAAAGATTGGCCTACAAATTGCCCTTTTTAGAGAGCAACTCTTCCAGTTTGCTTGGAGCAGTTATGTGCTTGCCTTGGTTTACCTTTTTGTTTTAGAATCATAATTTAGGTAACAAATAGTTTGTTTGGGCTCTTACTCTTTGTGAAAGTAGACATAGGCATTCTCTTTGAGCTGCTGGCCCCATCTATCTTAAAAGTTGCTATCAAATTTTGTTTCATGTTATCAGGAAGCCCCAAGAGGCCCCAATGGTAACTTTGATTCAGCAGCTTTGACTCGTGCCTCTGGTAAGCTAGTGCTACTAGAAAAGATGTTGAAGAAATTGCAAGAAGAGGGACATAGAGTGCTTATCTTTTCCCAGGTAATCAAAAAAAGATGGTCCAAAAGATAGTCATAAGTAACATTAAGTCATTTCAAAGTTGACTTTTATAATAAATGAGGCAAATGCTGTTAACTTCTTGCTTCCAAATGACACAATTGCTCCCGTTTATAAGCCTTTGGTTGTTCAAATGTAAAGAGTTTTGATCTTCTGACGAGAGCTTATTGTGTTAAACCTAACCTTGTGATAAAAGTGAACATAAATTATTTGTACCAGATGACAAGAATGTTGGATCTCTTAGAAGACTTCCTTGAGGGACACGGTTATAAATATGAGAGAATTGATGGAACTGTTAATGGATCAGCCAGACAGGAATGTATTGATAGGTTTAATGGTGAGTTGGCAGATATTTTTATCATGCAACAGTCTTTTTTGTAACAAAGTGCTAAGCAATAAGGTACACAAATCTTAAAGGCAATACTACAAGGTCTCCGTTTGAGATTTCCCCTAAAGATCTCGCTCTCAGTTAATAAGTAGTTATTACTTTATGGCTCTGTCTAACAAGGACTGGGAACTACTAAATTAATGACTTTGATTGGCTGAAATCTGTACTGAAAAGCGGTCTAGACTTTCCCATCTAGAGTGGCACTTGGACCTGTAATGTTTTGCGGCGAAAAAGTTGCAAACTAATTTGGAAAATCGTTAACTACTTTTTTCTAACAGTATGTATTTATAGAAGTGCCAAAAAACCTGATGAATGAATGAATGAACGAACGAACGAACGAACGAACGAATGAATGTTTATTTGCCACACAATAATATTACAAGACAATCAATAATAAGAGTAAGAAAAGAGGGATGAATATTACTGTAACAATAATTGTGATGAGAAAAAAGAGTAAAGAGGACAAGCAAACTTTGGCAGAATGAAATAAAATTTTTTGCCTTTTGCAAGCAAACTGTCAGTTTGTATAAACCAGTTACATTAAACAAATTAAATTGTCTTTGTCAGTGCCATATTATAAACATCTTATTAACCGGCCTTAGTTGGTCTGTATGTGAGAATCTTGACCTCAGTTGTGTATACAGACCTCTTGCTCAGTTAATAAGAGCTAATTCCTGATTTTCACATGTTGACGTAGTGAATAGATAAGATAATCCTTACCGTGAATCTAAAACCCAAAAGGCTCATGGCACTGGTATTTTATTCATCTTGTTTTCTTATTTAGCTCCTGGTGCACAGACATTTTGTTTCTTATTGTCCACTCGAGCTGGAGGTCTTGGCATCAACTTGGCTACTGCTGACACTGTGTTCATTTATGACTCTGACTGGAATCCACATAATGATATTCAGGTATGGAATAAAACTGATATGAAGGCTGCAATACATGCTAGATTCACCTCTACCAACGAAACTTAATTTTTGTCCAAAACGTGTGTGTATACTCAAAATAAAATCAGGGAGAGCCACAGAAGGCAACTTGTTTTAAGAGAAACTGGATATTATAACCTGATCATACAAACATGTTAAACGTTTATGTTTTTAAGTGGTTTAACTTAACAAGATTAAAAATTAGTTGCTCATACCGCACACACTTCACAACTTGACAAAGTGAAAACCTGTTTGATAAAAATATGTAAGCAAGGTGGTTTGAAATTCGTATTTTCAAAATGACTTCAAAGCGTAATTGACAAATTGGACCTACCGGTAATAAACTATTTAAGTTGGTATGAATGGTGCACTGGATGATGCACAAATCTTACCTACCTGTAGTCTTTCCCTTTGTGCAATAAAACATAGAAAATGCGTACAGGTTTGTGATTCAGTTTCTGTTCCGCTGATCAGTGCTTTTTTTTCTTGTTTCACCTTAGGCATTCAGCAGAGCTCATAGAATAGGCCAGAACAACAAGGTAAACCATTTATTTATATTTGCTTTTCTTCTGGAGATGGTGGAATGTGCTTTAATAATGAACAGAAAGAGCTTGAAATTGACGAAAACAAAAAGGTCCACGTTAACTAGTTGCTAATAGGAGAACTAACCGGTAAAACTGTTTACCGTTTACTTGACAATAATGTTTCAATTGATATGTCCGCGAGACAGAACGTAATTAATCATTTGTTGACACCCGACCAGGTTTGTGGTCCTCACAATTTGTCTCTGATGGACACTTTACATTTTCTTAACCAAAGATATCTTTAAGTGGCAGAATGACATGTCATTGTTTT
>JAHPZR010017567.1:10000-14030 GCA_019787425.1 Platygyra sinensis
CGGGATGCCACTCAAGCGCCATTAAGGTGGCTGAACACAGTTTTTGATACCTCTGTTTCATTTACCTTTGCTTCTAAAACCCTTGATCCTTTGGTCGCCAAAAATGGCAGCAAGTTAACAACACAAACTTCAACTTTTTGATAATTAAACTGTCGTATGTGCCGTTGCCATGGCAACATGATTAATTATAAACAGGCGTTTAAAATCGGTTTGGTTTATTTGCAGAAAATCTAGTCATTAGATTTTCTTTATAATTTGCATCCAACAAGGTTGTAACGATACTCGCATGTAAGCGCTATTTTAATAACAATTTAACAAACAGATCTTTAATTATCCCTCGTTGAAGGTTCACTGGCATATCTTGAATTTCCTTTGTTAAATTTTAATTTTTTTGAATCCTCCAGTTACTTATTTCCTAAAGTATTTTCGCTCTAAATTTCGTGAAATTCTAATGAGTGGTTCTCGAGAAATAGGCGTATCTCCGAAAGTCAATTTTTCACTCAATCGCCATTTTTTCGACTTACTACGCATGCGCTGCATTTAACTGGGTTCCTTCGGTAACAAACAAAAGCTGAGAATTGCTGGTTTCTTTGCATCGTTACTTTTTCTAACATACCTCTGTAATAAAAGAGTAAAACCATCAATACAGTGTTCATTTGTGAAGAATAATAGTACAGACAGCGCGAACATTCAGCAAATAAAATGATCGCTGTATTGATGCCAGGCTTGTTTTTATGCAATACTTGTGCGCGCGCTGAATTGCGTTAGCATGAGCACGCGCGAAAACTGTGTTCGGCCACCTTAAGCGTGCTGAATTTGATGTTCATTTCAAGCTAATTATAGAGTCAGTTTGTCGACGAAAATACACAGAAAAAATGAAATGACCATTAAACTGCGTCAGCATCGGTATGTTTCTTCTATGAAGCTGTGAATCTAAAGCTAAGTAGTTTTTAATCTTTTAATCTTTCTTAATCGCGTTTTGCGTGTCTCTTAAGCCCTGGTCAAACGGCGCGTGATAGTCGATGATAGTTGATTCTCCCCTAACTATCATCAACTATCATTCAAATGGTCAAACGGCCAAAGAAGATCGTGATAGTTGACGATAGTTCACCGGCAGTCGCGCAAGCAAAGTCACGAGAGCAGCGAGTTCCAAGCTCTTTCCGCGTAAAAATGTGAATACTAAATGGCGTCCCGTAAGACAAACTTGTAAAAGTATGAATTTTTCGCGACGAAAGAAGGCGGCAGCATGTTTTCTGACCGCTATCGGGCCAGTGATTACCAAAACAGCTGACCGAAAAACTATCATGAACTATCATACGCGTGGTCAAACGAGAAAAACTATCATCGACTATCATGAAGAATTTGAACAAGCTCAAACTGAATGATAGTTGATGATAGTCAATGATAGTGCATGATAGTTGGTGGTCAAACGGAAGCGCGCGCTCAACTATCATCGACTATCATCGACTATCATGAGCCGTTTGACCACGGCTTTAACATTTGTTAACACGGCTGATGGGATTCACGAACTTCAGAACATTTCGAAAACAATCAGTGTTGGCTAAAACGCCGCTACTTACGCTTAAATTAATGATGTGTTAAGATGCTTCTTATCAAATATGCATAAAAATCTTCGTGCTTAAATGAAGAAAAAGAAAGCTATTTGGATCATTCACAGCATTCATGGTATAGACAGCGTATGCAATTTATCTAGCCTGCAGGACAGGCGTAATTTTTTGCGTATTTCGGGGGAACAGAGGCGAAAGCGAGGCGAGCGCGAGTTCCGTGCAAGGGAGGATTGCTAAAAATCCCGCCTGTCCCCATACCATTGTTCAAGCCATTCCGGCGTTCAAATATGAACGCGGCTACCTAATTGGATACTTTGAAACACGTGATCCTCGAATGTTTTTCCAATACGTATCACAATCACGTGCAGTGATTTGAATACAGCAGATGGATTCGCGCTAAAATTGTTCGGTGAATTTGACTGGAAATACGGTCCATACGGTCCAATAGGACTCATCTGCTCCCTGTAGCTCTTCGTGTGTTTCCGAAGTTGCTTCATTGGCCTTCCTCACCTACATGAAATTGCCTGCGACCCGTCCCTAATTCCTTATCAGATTTCTTGTTTTACTAGCGCCTTTCGCTCTTATTTTCCCATGTTTTCTCTGTTTTGTCCTCCGAACAGTTCGAAGGCAATAACTTAGTCATTAAATTTTGCTCATTCAAGGGCTTTTGTCGCAGACAAAATAATACAGTGCAGCGAATGAAAGATGAAAGTTGTAAATCCCCGGGTGTAAATCAAAAAGATAACAAAGAAACAGGCCAATTATTTTGACCTGTTAATCTGCGATCAGGCCTCCCTTATATTTTTTGTCGCGGCGGGAAGGTACCTCCCCGCCGCGACAAAAAATATAAGGGACGTCTGATCGCAGGTTAATGACCTGTGCGTGACCTAAGCCGTGACGTTTAACGTGTTCAGGTCAACGAAGAATCGCCCTAAATTCTTTTATTTCTGCTTTAAAAATCTTGGATGAAAGAACAATATAGAAGTCCGTCAACTTAGCTATCTCGATCATGGGTTTGTTAATTGATCGCTTCCTTCCCGCGTACCTTTTCTCCTCTTTTTCCTGTCCGTCAGATCCGTTAGCCAGTCTCACTTTAGTCATTTTGCAATTAACAAAGCAATATATTTTTTTACATCCATGGTCTATGTTATGGCGTTAAATTGTATTTGAAATATGCACATTGAATTGACAATGGGCAGTGTTGAATTGTAGAAGTTGGATATTGGAATTTGAAAACGAGCAACGATGTTGCAAACAAGAGTTTGAATTTTGGCGGGGATATAACGCCATTTTATGTCGTACCGAATTTTCTTTGCAAAATCCTTTGAAAAATTTACCGCAATTTAACAACGTCTTCTTTACGGAGTCTTTTGATGACCACAGGATCATTCTATTTTCAGAATGTAGTTATCGCTGGATGGAGTCAACATTTTCCGCAGGTGGTTTTGAATCGCTCAGCAAAAAGCAGCCCACGCAGACGGAGTCTGAGACTACAGAGAACCGGAAGTCTCTAAGGCCCCGTTTACAAGCGGGTAGGGTAACCCTAGTGCTAGCGTTACCCTAGCAGGAGGGTTGCCCTGGCACTCGCACATTTCTTCTTATTTTCAACGACGCATTTGCAAGGCAGCTAGGGTTACCCCACGGGGTGGGGGGTACTCCCTTATTTGGGCTATACTGGGACGTGCCGCTGGATAGGGTATGGTTTTTTAGCCTCGCTGTCCTAAACAGGGTACACAATTCGACTTGCTTCTGTCCTAAACAGGTTAGAACCTGTCCTAAACAGGGTATGGTATTACGAGCCGAGAGACTTTAACCCAGACTGCGAGCAGTCTCTTTCTTTCCTTAGCGACCCGGGAGCCTGCGAGAAGTTGAAAGAGCATGCGATCGAGCGGCAGAAAAGCGACGCATTTTTTCCTGATTTGCACAATATCAACTGAGTAAACCGACATATGGTGGGTCGGGGGGGGGGGGGGGGCTGGTGGGTCTAGTTTCTTTGTCTTGGATAACGCGATGAAAGAAAGATGTCACTGTGTCGCGCAGACATGAGGGATCCCGCTGGTATATATATTGTTTAGGAATATTTTTCTCTGTAAAAGTTCTATTAGTGTTTTAAATTAACCTCAAAAATGAGTTCCTCTTATTCGTTGTACAAAAATTGAAGAAATCATTCCTCTTTGATTTGCCTTTCTATAGATGCAATGACGACATTTTGCCACGCTAATTTAGAGCTCAATGCTTGACGGCTTTTTGTTTAGTTCAAGTGTAGAGACCCAACAACTTGGTTTTAGACGCATCGGTACGGTGGCCCAAAAGGGCCAACACAAACAAAAAAGAAAACGCAAACAAAAAAGAGCACATCACCAAACAAAAAATGAAAACTCAAATAAAAAAGAACACATCGCCAAAGAAAAACAGAAAACGCAAATAAAAAAGAACACATCATCAAACAAAAAAAGGAAACG
>JAHPZR010017570.1:0-10000 GCA_019787425.1 Platygyra sinensis
CCAGCACTTTTCAAAACGTAGATTTTGATGGATCACTTTGACCACTCTCTCTCAGTTGATGTTACAATCTTGAAATAGAAATACTGACCAATCATTGTTTTACAGTTAGTATCGATTTTTGTGACACAATAGGTTACTAAAAACATCCTTAGATTCAGATTTAAGTGCTTATATTTCAAAAGCGGCACAATGAAACCATCTGTGATTATCGAGTTTTAATAGGCAGGATAATATGCAATTTATGGCAAAGTTTAAAAAATTCCGTGTACGAGGTTCAGACCTTCAGTTTTCGAAAACTAAGTTAAGGATGCTCTGAACCAATTCCGCAGAGCATTTTAAAACTTTGCTAAAAGTTGCGTCTGATCCTACTTATAAGTTATTATTAGTATGTAGCGATGCGAATTCTGACAAAATTATGGTGGCGTTTAGAATGGGAACCAGAGCGTCAATTTTAAAGGAAAATTACCTGTGCAAATTTTCATTTCACTTTCAAAATACACGTGGTAGCAGGAAAAACACGTCTTGTCTATTCTGCCAGATTTGCGTGAGTCATCCATGTTTTGTTTTACTATCAATTGTGACTAATTCGAGTGATAAACAGTCCAAAAAGTGGCAAAAACGTTTTATCTACATTCTGAGCCATTTTAATAAATTGTATAGTTTTCTATGAACTCCAATCATCTATCAGTAAAATTTTTTCAGCGCGAAACTAGCTGAGCCATGCGAATTTGGTTATAAACGAATACGTTCTCTTATTGAAAGTGAAAAAAAATATGCCTGACTCGAGCAAGATTGTTTGTTTTCATTGTAATAATAATAATGTAATGAGTCAAAAACGCAAGATATGGTGATGACGGAGACTCGTATTGGGGGAAGTCCCATCGTTTTTATTAGTAATACGAGTTGTCTTATTGGTTGCGGTCTTCTTCACTTTCATTTGTTTTTTCCGGTTATTGTTTGGAAGAAGGCAGGCAAAGAAATCTACCCTCACTGGCGTTCGATAGAAAACGGTGATGCTAGAGCTGAGTTCACTTGAGTGTCAAAGGTAATTCGTGTTCGCTTTGGTTTTTCGGTTCTACGATTCTTGCTGAAACACTCGCGCCACTTGCTGCTCGTCCAATCAGAGGTAAAGCCAACCAAACGTGACTCGCTCACGCACGTTTTCCCGTGCGTCCCGCCGATCATGATATGATCACGTGGTTACCCGACTGCCTGTATCTTTTGTGACTAGTTACTTTGTCTTGGATTTTGACACTGAACAAAAAAATCTCTCTGTGTAGTGCCACAAACTTCAGTTTTGCTTAATCAACTTCTCTATCGCTCGGTAAATACAGGAAAATCGAAGACCGGACGTTCGAGCTTGATAAATAGCATATCATATGGCCATATATTTGGCCAAAGAATTTTGAAGAGGAAGTGGCTACAGCTACGCTTATGTATAAATTTTGTCTCATATCAATGGATATATGTTCTGTCCCTCGATATTAAAGAGACACAGTCAGCTGGTGCACATGCGCATTACATACCATTCCATAGCTAATTTGCATATACCAGAACCGCGATAAATACTATTTTTAAACCAGATATGATAAAAATAATATCACAAGTTGAGTAATAGGACACTCAAAAACAGGTTTTTCAGTTAACGATTGAAAATCAAGCAAAACACTGCGTAAAATAAAGTGAATTTCTAGATGAACTTTGATTTCATGTTGAAGTAAACTTCTTTCAAAGTGAGAAAATTAAAACTAGTGTCCAGGTCAGCGCAGTTGCAAAGCTGACAGTGTCCCTTTAATGAATTGTGGCTTTGTTTGGACGAAGAATATTTTCAGTGAAAATGGAGCTTTTCGTAAATGATAACTTTTCTATAATCACGTGATTTACCTGACCAAGTTTTCATCAAACACAAATCCAAACTGAATAACCGCTGACTGTTGCGTTTTTTAATTTCTCGGGCGTAGTGTTGACGGAAAACTTTGACGCGTTTCCGGAATGAAAACCGTCTCAAAATCGAAATTATCGGTCGTAGTTAATGGATGATGCCTTATAGAGATGATATACGGAGTTTTTTTCCAAATGACTTTACTTTGATAAGACTTAAAGGGCCTCAGTCACGGCATCTTGAGTTATTTTGAACATCGAAACAAATAACCGTTAAATTGAAGGAAACCTAAAATAACACTTTATAAAGATAGAAAAACATCAAAGAGATAATAATAAACCATAAAGGAACAAGGATGGTTAAGGATGGAGAAGATTGACACGGATTGCAAACAACGAACTTGAAAAGTTTAGCTAAGGTTTTCAAACGTGACTGAGCCCCTTTAAGAAAGAATTGAAATCGGTCAAGGTCACACGTGATACAAATTCCATTTTGATCTTCAAATCCTTACTCGCCAAGGCAATAAAATTCACAGGTCGGGTGTTCGTTAATTGAAGCTCACTTTTCTGCAGCAGCTGTTGCATATTTTGATGAAAAACTCAACAGTTTTTAATTATCTCTCTCTCTCTTATCTTAAAGGGGCCACGGACTGAGTGAGATTCAGACTACTTCATCCTATTTGTAGAACTGAAGGAGTCTCTTTCCTCCTTTCAGGGGCCGACAATTGTCTTTTAGTAGGAATTAGATTTTTCAGTTGTACATGCATTTTTAGGGTATATTATAGGCTTGATTTCCGCCGTTCTATTGAATCTGTTTTTTGCTTCTCCCCGAAAAGTTGAGGGGCGCAGGTTCCTTTCCCGAACAGCGACTGGTAATCGGGCCAAGATTAATCAGTATCATTCTAATAAACAGCAACTATATACAATGGCTATTTTCTCGCTAAAAATGTTACAATTTATTTTTTATGATCATTATTTTAATTGTATTTTCTTAATTTTTAGCAGTAAATTGTTATTTGTAGATTTGTAAATATTCAATAGAACTTATTATAGCAATTTTGGAGGGCCACGTGTTTGTATGCTTTTTGATTTGTTATAAGTGTCATTCTCGTGAAATAAATTCTCTACAGTTATGTCAAGAATTTTCTTTTTTTGTTTTGTACTGCGCTCCTGGCTGGTAATTAAATATCCCTTTACCTAACATTCTACTAACAATCAATTTAAGGGCGCGTTCGTTTGGGATATTCCGGAATAAGAATATATTCCGGAATGTATTCCGGAACTATTCTGCTCCTGGGAGCAGATTAGCCAGAATGGAAATCCAGGTATTCCAGAATGAGAATAGCTCCCAAACAAACGCTCACTCGCATTATTCCGATTATTCTTATTCCGGATTGATCCCAAACGAACGCACCCTAAGAGTCAACATTGGTGCCTTTTAGGAGTGAAAGCATGGTAATCGCAGACTGTAATTTTTTCTATACACTGTTTGAAATTTTCAATGCCAAGAGTAAGAATTGTTTGTTTGTTCTTTGGCATGTTTAATCAGACTTTCACTTTCAAACTGGTTTTATACTTCTTTAATGCCTAACAGCATGGTTGGTTAGTAAAAAAAAAATGGACAAAAAACAGTTGTCACCGTTTCCATTTTTGTTGAGGAAAAAAGATCGATTATTCTCTCTTGGCGATAAACCGATGATAAATAGAATGACTCACCAAGTTATAAATATATAACTCCATTTAACTGGTTGTTCATTTGTCATTTCAGTTTGACCAGCTGTTTCCAACAGCATTTAATATTTGACTTTATATTACATATCCAAAAATGTTAGACAAAAATTTGAAAACCGAAAAATATTCGATTATTCGCCAGCTGTTTATAAATGGGCGCCCGCTGTCTTGTTTTCTTTTACATTAAACTGAGTGATGAATTTTAAAAGAAATCTGCATGTGAAAGCAAATGTCTCTCCTTGGATTTTGAGTGGCCTTTTGAGTAGCTTTTTTGACAACCTGTTGATGTCTCTGATGATGAGAACGGAATAGCAGTAAATGAAAAACCGAAGAACCGAGCACTGAGATGGCACAAAAGTGGACATTTCGCAGTCCAAGAATCAAAGAGAAACATGTGACTTGTGTAGCGGTTATTTCTTCCGAGAACATAAGTTGAGGGAACTTATGCCTTGAATCTTCTGGCGCGTTTAAATTTCGATATCATGAGAATGCCGCAAAGTATTGCTCTGAAATTATGTGAAAGAAATGTGTCAAGTGCTTTTAATTTTCGCCGAATTGATTTCAAGTTAGGTTAAGACAGAAAAATAGCTTTTGCGTTTCAGTGGATGTTCATGAAATAGCCCTAAATCGTAAAGTCCTTTGTAATCAAAGGCCAGGACAGAAAAATATTGAAGTACCAAGACACTGTACGGCTTTGAGAACTTTAGTGACTGGTCGCTGTGCGGGAAAGGAACCTGCGCCCCTCATCTTTTCGGGGAAAAACAAAAAACAGACTCGAGAGAGCGGCGGAAATCAAGCCTATAATATGCCCTAAAAATGCATGTTCAACTGAACCATCTAAGTCCTACTAAAAGACAATTGTCGGCCCCTGAAAGGAGAAAAGAGACTCCTTCAGTTCTACATATAGGATGAAGTAGTCTGAATCTAACTCGGTCCGTGGACCCTTTTTCACAGGCTATACCCTAAAAATGTATGTTCAACTGAACCATCTCATTCCTACTAAACCTACATGACCTATGAGGGGGTTGAATAGGTTTTCGTATCGTCGGATTTGGCTTAAAAAGCGCACGGATTGCGAATTTTTGTGGAAAATCGAGCGGATTGGCGGATTTTGAAAATACAGTGGATAGTGGATCAGTTGCGAATTTTGGGGCGGATTCCGGATTGTGCATGTCTTATGTTCGGATCTTGGGTCCCAAACGAAATTTGGATTATAGATCTTTCTTCAGCCTGGAGTTCATCCAAATGATTTCTTTTATCGAACATAGCTCATTTAAACGCATAACTTTTTTTCGTAGGGTTTTGACAATTTTAGAACTATAATTAAATTATTAAAAATAGCCTGTGAAAAAGGGTCCACGAACCGAGTTAGATTCAGACTACTTCATCCTGTATGTAGAACTGAAGGAGTCTCTTTTCTCCTTTCAGGGGCCGGGCCGACAATTGTCTTTTAGTAGGAATTAGATGGTTCAGTTGAACATGCATTTTTAGGGCATATTATAGGCTTGATTTCCGCCGCTCTCACGAGTCTGTTTTTTGTTTTTCCCCGAAAAGATGAGGGGCGCAGGTTCCTTTCCCGCACAGCGACTGGTAATCGGGCCTAGATTAATTATCATTCTAGAGTCATTCTAAGCCGCTAATAAACAGCAACTATATGCAATTGCTATTTTCTAGCTAAAAATGTCACAATTTAGTTTTTATGATTATTATCTTAATTGTATTTTCTTAATTTTTACCAGTAAATTGCTAATTGTATATTTGTAAATATTTAATAGAACTTATTATATATTGAAATTTTGGAAAGCCACGTGTTTGTAAACTTTTTGATTTGCTGTAAGTGTCATTCTCGTAAAATAAAGTCTCTACAGTCATATCAAGAATTTTTTTTCGTTTTGTACTGCACTCCTGGCTGGTAATTAAATGTCCCTTTACCTAACATTCCACCAACAATCAATATAAGAGTCAACATTGGTGCCTCTTAAGAGTGAAAGCATGGTAATCGCAGGCTGTAATTTTTTTTTTTCTATACGGTGTAACGCCCCTCGAATTACGTTAACGTCAGTTCGCTCAAGTTTGAAAAATTCAATGCCAAGAGTAAGAATTGTTTGTTTGTTCATTTGCAAGTTGAATCAAACTTTCACTTTCAACCTGGTTTTTATTTGCGTTTATACTCAATCTTTAATGCCTGACAGCATGATTGGTTAGTCAACAAAATATTGACTAAAAATGATTGTCACACTTTCCATTTTTGTTGAGGAAAAAAATATTGGATTATTCTTCTCTTGGTAGCTCCTCGGTAGCTTTGATAAAGCGCTTGATGGCCTTCATCGTTCAAGTGAATGCCATCCCTTGTAAAAATGTTCCGTGAAGGATTACATAGACCGCGGTGTGACCAGAATTTCCGTGAATGCCTTTAACCGCTTCCCTCAGTAAGCCGTTCAAGTGTCAAACCCTTTCGTTGTATCCCGGAAATGGCTGGTTTTTCCTGGGCAAAACTTGGCACAATACCAAACATCTTAGCGGTAAATCTTTTAACAGAAGCTCAACTAGGCTGCGCGAGTATCGGCAATGCGACCGTGTCCGGGTCAGCTTCCTTGTCACATAAATCGTTCGAGCCGATGTCCATAATTACAACATTGGGGGCGGTACTCCGAATCGTTTGTAAATCGAACTTGATCAGTTTGTCCACTGTTCTCTCCCCGATTCCGATCGTTTTGACATTGCACGAGTTATCAACTCCGAACGTGCGTGAAAAAAACCCCACTGTCTTGGTTACGTTCAATAAATTCGACCATTCTTCGTACGAAGGAATGGCCAACCAACAAAGCACATGGCGGAGATTTGCAAGCCATCAAGTTACCACGAACACCCTACTTTGCGGCGATACTTCGCTTCCGATAACAATAATGTCTATACTTAACTTTGTTTAGCGTCCGTTCCTGAATTTTGGATCTGAAAAACCTCTTTTCCCGCAGTCAAAAATACAAAATCCTACCAAATTGGCCTGCACAAACGCAAATGGCGAACTGCTCGGAGAGCTCAAGTTGTGGAAAAGAGGACACTAACCTGGCCTCATCCGCTTAAGTATTGGATTATCTAAGTCCCGGATGACCACCAACCACTTGCTGGGAGACTGGCACTAACAAGCAGCATAAAATCATTTATTCCCCTGGTGGGGTGAATAAATTTCCTTTATACGCGTAAAAATTTCCTAACATGAAATTTAAAGTATCATATCTAAGTCTGCCTAACTAACTAATAATTACTATAGTATTATTAGAATAAAAACCTAACATATCATTAAAATTGCTTTTCAAGGATGCCGTGTCTCATTCAAAGCTGTTATGACGCAGTTAACTTTAAATTCGCTTAAAGAAACTGTAGATCGGAGTTCATGAGCAAGGGTGCTTAAATAATTGGTGCTGGTCTGTGAAAGAACCAATTAATTCTCAGAATTCTACAGTCGATAGGAAGTAATATCATTTTGAGGAACGAATCGAGATATTAGATATTCAGGGGAGGGTCAATCCTTGTAAAATTTTAAACATTATAACAGAGGTGGCTACTAGCTAGCCTCTGTTGACAAAGTTATCGCAAGCCGAGTGCCTGGAACAACGCATGGCTTGACTAAGGCTGTCAAGTCTCTGTTTAAGTCGTAATTCAACTTTCCCCACTCCCAAAGCTTAAACCAGAAGGCTTTTGAACAAAATCCACTGAGAATTCTTGGAACCGGGATTTTTTTTTTAAAAAAACTCACATTGAGTCATACCAAGAGTAGATGTTAATCTCTCATACAGAACTTAATCTAAAGGTTATCCTTCACAGGTTAATTTTATATATGGTATCCAGTTCTCCTGCGGCCAACTTTTTTATTTCTTTTTTTATTTAATATTTTTTTTTTTCACAGAATACTTTCCTTTATTTACAATTTCAACACTTACACTATTTACACTACTATTATTACAATAATCCTTACCGAAGCGTGCTCATGTAGACTGGAACTGCCCTATTCCGCGGGAAAAATATCCAAAAAAACTGGTCTGTAAAAATGCCGTTGAATTGACTTATTATGGGAGTTGCAGGCTCCTAGTAATAGGCTCCTGTATATGGGAAATAAACCCTCTTATTTTCATCTTCTCTGTCTTATATAAGTAGGTACAGTCTATTTTAAGAAAAAAACAATGCCAACTTCGTGTTTTGCGGTCTTTTCGTGACTTACATTGCGAATAAAACTGAAACACAAATGAAACGTGCCGACTGTGTGTTACCAAGACTTCGTGACCAGTCGAAATTGAAAGCTTATCCCACGGTTCGAAAGTGTGATACGGTTCTCATGTCATTCTTATTTTTTCTGAGGAAGATTTCATTTCAGCTGATGCAGACTACAACTTTGAATTGCATTCTGAGCTTAACTTAAATTTCGGAACGTTCTTTTGGACTTTTAAAGCCTTTTTGGACAAGTAAGTATAGTCAGTTTTAAAATGTTTGTCTCAAAGAAGTGTTTTCTAATTAAGATAACCTTGCCATTTCAAAAGGACATGTGTTTTTAGCATTTTTAAATAGTAGTTGCTCAAGATTATGAACCCGGCAAATTCAACTGGTTTAAGCATTGTGCTTGGCGTCGTCGGCCTTGAAATGCATTACACAATACTGGCAAAAAATATAATATACTTGAGTTGAAAAATGAATTGGTCAGTGATTTTTTCTTCCATGAAACGTTTCCCTTGGTGACATCTCAAGTTTGTGCTTTTTCATGCTCTGAACAGAAGTGAAGTGGTGAATGGAACCTTGATGTTTTAACTTTCCTCGGTCCTAGTCACCTAACTCTTTCATGACGAAATCTAAACAACCTTCATATTGTTGACTGTGTTATCGGTTGTCTTACAACAAAGTGTTTCTACTCAGTAAAGAATTAAATTATCAATGATAATCAACAACTATGTTTGACTGCGAATGTGGTCATTCAGAATACAATCATTCAACGTGCTCGGCTTTAAACTGTAATATGAATGCTTGAGCACTTAATTCTATTACTGTTCCACAAATTTTAGTACTATCCTCTTTCGTATACAAAATGCGGAATGAAAATGACAGATTTTAGCTTTGAAAACATTTCCAAGAGTCTCTGACATTATGTTGCACTCTTACAATGAATTAGCATCGGTTTTGGTCATGGATTTTTAAGTTTGAAGTAAAAAAATTGAAAAAAGTAAAATGGGACTGAACAATACAGTATAGTAAAAGTTAAATATCGTGTAGAAAACATTCTTTTCGTCTTGAGACTGTACACTATAAAAAAATTAACAGCACTAATGCTTTGTTGACTTTTTCAAAGGAAGATCCCTTTTGCTGACTCAGATTGAATTGGACGCTATTCTGACTTTAACATCTCATAAACAGTAAGGGCAGTCAGTTAATAGACCAGATATAAGATATCGTCTTTCCGAATCTCTCGTTTGGTGGTTTGACTGTGAATTTACTGAAAATATTTATTAAAGCTGTAATGTACTTTGGTCCTTTCTAGGGGAAGACCTCTGTTCCTGACGCAGATCGAGTGGGATCTTACTCTGATTCTCACATTTGACATAAAGGTTAGAAAAGTAAGTAGCTTTCGTCACTATGTGTATTCAGAGTACATACGTTGTGTACAAATAGAGAAAGAAAGGGTTTGAATTTTAATGCAGAAATTTATGCATTAAACGTCCATCTTCGACGACTTTCAATTTTATTTGTTGATTTTCCCCGATGGTCTTGTTTTGTTTCAGTGTTTTCCAACATTGTCCTCTTTAGTTTCATTTTGCAATTCTTTCTTATTCTGTCACGATTGTCACACGTGTGCATTTATTTTCGGCTGTAGCTTTCAGCTTTGCGCGTTGATCTATGTTTTTGATTACAGTGAAGTCTCTCCTTACGGACACCTCTCTAATACGAACAGTTCACTTGGTCCCGGGAAAATGCATTCTTTGTAAAAAAAAAACCTCTATAATACGGACCCTCTATAATACAGACAACGAACACGAAATCTCGGCCCCAGAGAGAAAATTCATATAAACTTAACCTCTTTATTACGGACACTCCAATGATGACAGTTATTATTCAACACGATTTTTTGTTTGTCGTTGCATATCAAAGGTTAATCAATTGTCTCATTGTTCATACCATAACAGTATCATTTTTTTTCCATCAGTAAAAATTAAATGCGCCTAAAAGACTTGTTTGGGCCAGTTTTGACTTAAAGAACACTTAATACCATCAATGGAGCCTTTAAAGTGAGGTAACATTCATGACCTCTATACAACGGACACCTCTCTAATATGGACACTTGGCTCTGTCCCTTCGGTGTCCGTATTAGAGAGGTTCGAATGTACAACTTTGCAATTCTACCTTT
>JAHPZR010017570.1:15000-27500 GCA_019787425.1 Platygyra sinensis
ATCCCTGCCCCTTTCATACCCGACATTTCGTGTAATTTAACAACTAGTTCGTGTTGACATACGCGTACCAGTGTAAAATTACATACAAAAGGTGACAAGTCCACACGAGGTTTTTGTTACACAGTCGCAGTGTAAAAAAACATCTACATGGTGTTGCGCATTGTTTCGATAACACCAATTTGGTGTAATTGAACACTGAGTTGAGTGTAGGTTTTTGTCGAGGGTAACATATCGAGGGTCGAGGGTCGAGGGTCGAGGGTCGAGGGTCGAGGGTCGAGGGTCGAGGGTCGAGGGTCGAGGGTCGAGGGTCGAGGGTCGAGGGTCGAGGGTCGAGGGTCGAGGGTCGAGGGTCGAGGGTCGAGGGTCGAGGGTCGAGGGTCGAGGGTGGTAAAAAAGTTAAAAAAGTTAATATCCTATCCCATATCAAAATATTAAAATATATAACGCTAATCGCGCGCTTTGTCTCTTCAGTACTTTCTCGCATTGCGCTTGTTATTATGTAAGCGTTTGAATTTCTTCTTCTCTTTTTTCTTTGTTTCTACCCCTACGTTAAATTTGATAATTTCTTCACTCCAGGAAGATTCGGGGGGTGTCACGAAAACTCAGACCCCGAAAACTCAGACCTCAAACCTCAGACCCCGAAAACTCAGACCCCTCGATTGTTTAAAAAAGAGATTTACATTTTCACTGAAAACGATTTACATTGTATCTATATTGTATCACCTGATAATTTATGGTCACGCAATGTTCATAGGCAAACCGCCAGAAAGAAGCGATATATTTTCTTTATCTTCTCCGGTTTATCGCTGTCGCGTTGATCAAACAGTGAAAAACTAACAAGGTTTAAAATAGCAGCTGACGCTTTGATCACATTTGCTGGTGACCTTTTTACCGAAGAATTAGAAGACGCAGAGTCGCTATAATGTTGTTCACACTGAAGTCAGGTTTGTCTTCACCGGAAGCGACAGCGATAAACCGGAGAAGATAAAGAAAATATATCGCTTCTTTCTGGCGGTTGCCTATGAACATTGCGTGACCATAAATTATCAGGTGATACAATATAGATACAATGTAAATCGTTTTCAGTGAAAATGTAAATCTCTTTTTTAAAGAAATCGAGGGGTCTGAGTTTTCAGGGGTCTGAGGTTTGAGGTCTGAGTTTTCGGGGTCTGAGTTTTCGTGACACCCCCCGAATCTTCCTGGAGTGAAGAAATTATCAAATTTAATAAGGTGGCTGAACACTGTTTTTGATACTTCTGTTTCATTTACATTTTTCTCTAAAACCCTTGATCCTTTGGTCACCAAAAATGGCAGCAAGCAAGTTAACAACACAAACTTCAACTTTTTGATAATTAAGCTGACGTATGTACCGTTGCCACGGCAACATGATCAAATATAAACAGGTGTTTAAAATCGGTTTTGTTTATTTGCAGAAAATCTAGTCATTAGATTTTCTTTATAATTTGCATGCAACAAGCTTGTAACGATACTCGCAAGTTAGCGCTATTTTAATAATATTTTAACAAACAGATCTTTAATTATCCCTCTTTGAAGGTTCACTCGCATATCTTGAATTTCCTTTGTTAAAGTTCAATTTTTTTTCAATCCTCCAGTTACTTATTTCCTAAAGTATTTTCGTGCCAAATTTCGTGAAATTCTAATGAGTGGTTCTCGAGAAATAAGCGCCTCCGAGAAGTCAATTTTTCACTCAATCGCACTTTTTTCGACTTACTACGCATGCGCTGCATTTAACTAGGTTCTTTTAGCAACAAAGAAATAGCAGAGCTGAGTTCTTTGCATCGTTACCTTTCTAATATACCTTTCTAATAAAAGAGTTAAACCATCAATTCAATACATTGTGTTCATTTGTGAAGAAAAAAATAGTAGATAGCGCAGACATTGAGCAAATAAAATGATCGCTATATTTATGCCATGTTTGTTTTTATGCAATACTTGTGCGCGCGCTGAATCGCGTTAGCAAGAGCGCGCGCCAAAACTGTGTTCAGCCACCTTAAGCCTTTGCCGCCGAGGCATAAAAGCAATCGCCGTCCCCAGGCGGATTGAAGGCAACGTCGTATCCTAAACGCTATACTCTCTTTTCCGTAGGGTTAGAAACAAAGAAAAAAGAGAAGAATAAATTCAAACGCTTACATAATAACAAGCGCAATGCGAGAAAGTACTGAAGAGACAAACCGCGCGATTAGCGTCATATATTTTAATAATTTGATATAGGATAGGATATTAACTTTTTTAACTTTTTTACCACCCTCGACCCTCGACCCTCGACCCTCGACCCTCGACCCTCGATATGTTACCCTCGACCCTCGACCCTCGACAAAAACCTACACTCCTGGGAGTCCTGGGAGACAAAAAAGTAAACTACGAATCTTTGGTTGCCGTGCTCGTTCAATGTTTTCGATATGTCATCTTACCTAAAGTTCGCCTTATTTGAACGTTTCTCTGTTTATATTAATTTTGATGTTAGCCAATTTTACATAATCAGCATTTTCATACGAAAATATGCGAGGGAAACTCAAAATTTCATTCATATCTGAAACTGTAAACCCGTTCGATGAAATTAAATTTGAAACAGACAGAAACACTACTTGCGCGAAATTAACACTCGACTTTTGTTTTTTATCAGCCAAATTCAGCATTTACTAAGTAAAACATTAACGTTAAATTAAAAATAATAAAAAAAACAAACAAACAAACAAACGCAGTGGCTCGCAAAATAGGCTCGCGGCTCCGGCTCCGGCTCGCAGGCTCGCACATTAGTTACACTCTAACTAGAAGTAATCATAGATTATGAGTGCGTTCGTCTAAAGGTGTTTTTTTCTATCCATCCCTCATGCCTACCAGTACTAAAGTCATGGTGACTTAAAAGCGTGACAGAAAATCGGCGTTACATCCGGCCTGTACCCCACTCGACTGTACGCTAGCCACCGAAATGACCGTCACCATCGGCGAAATGTATATTTGCTCAAAAATTGGGACCAAATCTTTCAAAGTAGGAAGTCAGGACATTTGTAATGATATAGAAAGTAATTTGCGACCAGCTACTGGCTTCTAAGGCTAAAATTCTCAAGAGGTAAGCTTTTTTTAACCTGTACGTGACGAAGGACACGTGGTGAACAAATTGAATAAATTATCGGCTTCGCACGGAGCCGCTTTGTTTTTATTTCGTTCTCTTTTGTAGCTCGCCGAGGTCATTTTCTCGTCTAAATCCCTTGAGAAAAGTTCGACAAAGATGTTCCCATTCAATTTTTTTTCTCGGACCAAAAAGTTGCTTCGTGTTCAGGTTTTTCGCTTTCTAAGGGCGACAGCGGCTCCCTGTGTTTACTCAAGTACTTGAGCGAGGTATCAATTACAAATTCTAAACGAGGTTGAAGCACATGGTCAATGGTAATGACATCATTCGCCCCTGAGGAATTCTTCGGGGGTCAAATCCGTGTCGATGAACGCTCCAAAATTCTCGAAGTCCGACCGCACTATGAAGGGGTTCTCCTTTGTCGAACCGCAACTAAGTAACATTTTAACTCTCTGGTGACAAGCGACATTGTTTTTTGGCAGGTGATAATATTCTTCACGGATCACAAGACAAGTTTGAAACACGAGAGGTTCCGGGTAGAGAATGAAGTGGAAAGCATGATCATGAAACACATTAAGCTTCTCCCGGTTGCCATTGGACCTCACGTCAACATCCGAGGAATTAGAGACGATCACCAATAATAAACAAGAAATCATCCACTTTGGAGAATACGAAAAAACCAGACACAGTCTCGACAAGAATATGGCACGGTACAGCAATAACGTAGAGCTGTTATATTTATCACTGGGAAGGTTGTTTGCTTTTGATGTAGGTCGATAAGGGCCTTGAGTTTCCCAAAATGGTTTTCCCATCAGTAAAATATTGGAGGAAAGCCATCAAAATTAAAACAAAATACTTATTATAAATGTTATAAAAAATTTCAAAACGTCTCGTGCGCTTGAAAAAGTAGGAATGCCAAATAACTTTGTTGATGTAATGACTGGCAAAAACTTTTTTGCATGCTGGGTTCGGTGACGTCAACAATCACGTGGCTATGAAGAATGCGTTTAGACTGACAGCGGAAACGAGTAATGATAAAATGAAAACAGTGTAACTTGACAGGAAATAATTTGTTAACGGGTACTTGGAAATGGCCATTATAATCCTGGCGTCCGCTGAAATTAAAGTGTCTATACCGCCAACAGGGTTTTTATAGTTATGGTAACTCTATACTGTGTAAAAAGGTATTCCAAGAAAAAAAATTGGATTCTGAGATTTTAACGCCCTAAGATATCGCCTTAAAGTTCCCGCATCAGCCACGCCCAATGAAGTTGACCGTGAGTCAGTGCAGAAAAGAGTCTGGGTTTCTGAATGGGTCGTGACGTCAAGTCAGGAATCACGAGATCCTTCTAGTTTAGGTAATTATTGTTTCAGTAGTAGTGAGGAGTTTTTCTCGCCAAAAAACAAACAAATTGAAGTCTGCGAAGCAATGCGGTCGTCAAGCAAGCAAAATAAAAGCATATAGCTTCGAGATATTCCTGAAGTGACGTCATTCGTCACCAATCTAACATTACGCGGTCATCTTCATTGGGCGTGGCCAAGGCGGGAAATTTAAAGCTTGATTTTATGGCAAAAAGCATCGGAATTCACTTTTTTGGGTTTGAAGACATTTTTAGATGCTATAGAGATGATGAAAACCTAAAATAACTTTTTGGCGGTATAGACACTTTAAGGTGAGTATACATGTGAGCCAAACCATTGAGGACTAGGTCGAGGAGCCCATCTTTTCTTAGTTAAAGGATTTAGTAACGCGAAATTGCACGTTGGAAGGTATTCTAATGAAAAAGTATTCAGTGAAGGCTTTTTGGTTGTGAACTTATTTGTCACGTGCTCCGAAAAGCGACTCTGAGCAAGTCGTTCGCCACTTCCTCCGTCAAAATTTTCTTTATCATAGACTGTTTGATTTCGTTTTTTACTGTTTTTTTTGTTTTCCTTAACAGACCTGCAAGGAAAAGACATGTACGGTTAGTTCTTTATTGAGTTTTCCTTATATTTCGACAAAATAACTGAGGTAGTCGATTCGGAAGCAAACTCAACAATCATTTGACTGAACGGTGTTATTTAACTTTATCACAGAGTGCTACCACGAGTATTTTACGACACCCTACTTCATATTCGTTCGTGACACGCTTACTTATCTCACCCTTCTTGGCCTGCACATTGCATTGTGTCTCTCGCCCTCGGTCATTCCGTTCAGCGGTTTGGAGTGGGTCATTCTGGTTTTCTTTATGGGTCGAATACTGCTGGAGAGCAAACAGTTCCGGAACGTCAAAGTAGATCAGGGAAGAGACATCGCGATTAAGAAGCAGATGGGGAACAAATATACAAGATGTAGTGGAAATGATGAGCAAGGTGCACATAACGAAATCGGAGGTGTTGAAAATGGCGAAGGTGAAGAAGATGAAGGCAGCTGTCGAGTAACAAAATGTACTATGTGTCCAAAGATGTGTGGAAAATACCTAAGGTATTGTCGAAATTGTTTTTTAAAACAGAATCATTGGCGACACCTGGTCTGCAAGTGATACATAAAACAACCCCCCCCCCCCTCCTCCCCCGCATAAACAGCTCTTTATTTCTGAGTGGCCTTATTAAACCAGTATTTTTATTATTTCCGTCAACGTTAATTAATTTTGAAAGTTCATCCCGGTTCTGCTAGTGAGTACTGTGTGGAGCGTTTTGACAAGATGCTACAGTGATCCCACGATACATTGCGCTTTCCTTCGGTTGGACGAAAATACCTCCAAAGCAGTAATGTAATTCGTATTTAATGTGCCGGATTGCACATGAAAATCGCAGAACACTGAAAATCGAACTGATTGATCAAAGCTTAGCCAGTGACAGACGTGAACGATCAAATCACTTTATCCAATGGTGAAACTCTGTCATGCTACTTAAATACCTCACAGTTCGGAAAGATGGTTTTATCCGTTTCTTTGCCTGTTTATTTGTTTATTTGGTTGGGCGGTTGGTTGGTTAGCTGGTTTGAAACGGACAGGATGTTTCTGAGGCCTTTTTTAGTCCGACTCGGAGTCTTCTTGACAAATTGATCAATTATCTCTTTTGCTGCTTCTTGACAGCGACCGTTGGAACATTCTGGATTCCATAACTCTAGTCATCTACTTGATCACATTTCTGCTGAGAATGCTGACATGGGCCACGTCTGCATCAGTGACCAACAACCGAGCTCTTGTTTTTGCCGGTTATCTGTACGGCCTCAACACCATGTTCCTCACACTCAGAGCGTTTGGTCATGTCATGGAGACCATTCGAGGGATTGGTACCATACAAATAGCTTTGTTTCAGATCATTGGCGACATTGCTACGATATTTTGGCAATTCTTGGCGACCATTTTGGCTTTCTCTATCGCCATAACAAAGGTGTATATGGCAGAAAAGTCGTACATTGCCCAGGAAAGCTATAACGATGATCTGTGAGTATAAAACAACAGCTTCAGTGATAATGCTGACTTATTTTAACATGCCACGGTCACTTGACCCGTATATTGACCGAGGCGTCCAATTTTGTGTCAAGCAAACACTTTTAGTTTCAAAAGTAACAACAACCTTAATTCTTTTCTTTAAATTAAGGGGTAGTTAAACTCGAGGGGCTAAGAGGGTCGTCATTTTTGAAACAGCATTTAAATAATTTCAACAACACTGCAATTTCCGGACGGTAGCACTGAGATGCAGGGATATGGTTACTTTTGGAACTTAATGACCTGTCGTGTGGTGGACATAATTATGGAAATGTTCGGCATGTAACAGAAATATAATCTCCTCTTCATACTGTGGTAGTCATTCTCGTTGACCTCTACTAACGCTCGCAAACGACTTCTAGTATGCCAGTGGGACTCCATATGAAAAGATCGGGAATGTTCGTCTTCTCCTTAACTTTAGAGAGGTAAATCAAAGATTTTGGTGTCCCTTAGTGTGTAAGGACGAAACTCCACTATTTTTAAAGCCATCAAAGTGTCTCTTTTAGGGTTCATAGAAAGAAAGAATAGGAGTAATTCTGCCACTTCCGTTCCAGGTGGTATCTTTTAGGGATCAATAAAACTACACCCAGATTGATCACAACGGAGCCACTCCCACCAAAGCTACTGTGAAGCCACAAAAAGATCGATATACTAGTCTAGTAAATTACTTACTGGGATACTCGGTTTATTTTTCAGTGCTTGCAATACATCCGGGATTTCCTGGTAAGTTAGGTCCTTTTTCGTGTAACTTAAACGTACCTATTTTCAGTTTGGTGCAGAAATAACAGACACTTTAACAGACATAACTTTGAACTTTTGCTGATTTAGTGGTAGGTTTTTCTCACAGGATGTGAAAAGCTTCCTTTCTGCTGTACGTCTTTCTTTTTGCGACTATAAATTTAAAATTCTAAAGTTTTCAAAACGTCATTTTCTCTCTTTAAGTTGGTGGGAGATGTTTAAACATCTTTGCTGGTCTCTGCTGGGTATTGCCGAATTGGATCCTCTGGACTCTGTCGACATTGCCTCGGTGACGTTGGCTAAATTATTGTTTGGAGCTTTTCATATTATGGGGGTAGTTCTCCTTGTCAACATGATGATAGCTCTCCTGTCGAACACATACCAGCGAGTGGAGGTAACAAGTTTTGGCGATTTCTTTATTTTCAGTACGAATAAACCAGTATATAGTTGTTCCATTGTAGATGTTATCTTCAATACATGGCTGATCAAACAGCTTCTAAGCCAATGAGGGTAACCTGGAAAGTATGATACTTTCTTCTGAAAGCGCGTATAAGAGCCTAACCTTTAAGAACCTGTTGGGCTAAAATTTCCCAGTTAAGCACCCTTCACATACTGAAAACCATTCTAGGCTAAAACATCAACAGGGCCACCTGACTTGTGTTTTTCTTTTAAACCAAATTTAGAACCCGATATATATATAAGAACCTAGGCAGCCTAATTTCACGGTAAACACCATTTTTATGGGAACCTGTGGACGCTGGGTTTTTATTGTATTTCTTCAACATCATTTACGCACAGACATTTGTATTCCAATTTACCACATTTCAGTGATAGTAAACAAAGACGTAGTCGTAAGAGTACTCGATGCAGATACATGCATAGCGAAATGTGGAACTTTTATTAATTATATTCTTATTGTGGGCTATTAGATTCTTCTAACGGTGTTTCTTTTTGCTCCATTTTTTTTGCTTAGGACAACGCTTATAAGGAATGGTCGTTCAAGAAAGCTATCACGATACAGACATACAGCAGCTATCATCCAATCCCAGTTCCTCTTAATCTGGTCTCAAATCTTTTCGTTGGAGTCAAGTGCGTAGCTTGCTGTAAAGGACAAGAAGATGGCAATGATGTCAAGGCCCTTGTATGTTCACAGTGTATTCATTTTTGTAAACTCTAGTCATGTAAAGCGCACTCTGAATTGTGGTTGTCTCCAGTCGTTTTCTATAGCTTTGCTGGGGTTTTTGCATTCTATACATGAAGTGGAAGCAAACGCTTCCTGTCCACATAACCTAGTGTAAAACCAAAGTAAAGCTTCTTGCAGTTGAAAGCACGTCAGTAAAGTTTTGATTGCTCCCTTGTTGTTCTCGTGATGGCACCAGACAGTTAATCGGCAGCGTGATAATTCCTATTACTTAATTGTAGAGACCTAGACAAAATTGAAGATTTTTTGTTTAAGATCTTGGTTGCTTTTACTATCAACAGAACGAATCCCTGAATGCAGTTGTTCAAAATCTTCAGAAAACATATTTTGAAACTTATGGGAATTCTTTTCCTCTTACTGGTAAGACCATTTCAGTATTGCAAGTTTAAAACATGCATAATTCGCTTTTAAAATTTATAAAAAACTACCTTAGAGATCTATAACGGTTTTATCGCACAAGGAAACTGCCAGGCTTTACGCATTTATTTCTTTCCCTTGGGTTTACTTTATATCTTATTGCCTCTCCTTTCATGCTAAATTAGTTAAGGTGGCTAAAAAAACAGTTTCCAGCACATTCCAAGACTTAGATTTTGATTGGTCATTGTAACCACTCTTTATCAATTGATGCTACAATCATGGGATCAAAAAACTGCCCAATCACTAGTGAACACGCTGGTATTATTTTCGTGACCTAATAGGTTACCATAGCAACACAATGACCTGCTAAAACCACCCTTAAGTTCAGCCTTATTAAGCTCCTATATTTAAAAAAAACGACACGGTGAAGTATTTTCTTATTATAGAATTTTTGTTTAGCAGGATAAGATGCAACTTTTGGCAAAGTTTAAAAAAATTCTGTACATGCGGTTCAGAGCCACCTTAAATTTTCGAAAATTTAAGGTGGCTCTGAACCTCATGTACAGAATTTTTCAACTTTGCCAAAAGTTGCAAATTAACCTGCTTATCAAAATTTTATAATAAAAAAAATTTTCACCGTGCCGTTTTTGAAATATAAGTGCTTAAAGCCGAAATTAAGGGTGTTTTTAGCAGGTCATAGTGTTGCTATGGTAACCTATTGTGTCACGAAAATAATACCGATGTGTTCACCAGTGATTGGGCAGTATTTTTGATACCATGATTGTAGCATCAATTGATAAAGAGTGTTAATTATGGCCCATCAAAATTTACATCTGGGGAAGTCCTGGAAACTGTTTTAAGCCACCTTAAACAGCTTTTGCTTTTACTGGTATCAACACAAACATTTACTCCGCGAACTTAAAGCTTGGTTTCAGTTTCTTTTTCTTACTGAAACTACTTTTGGTCACATTTAAGAGTTTGGCTTGAGTTACAGCAGTAAGTTTCTTTAATTTGTCTTCAGATGACAGAAAGATGGACCAACTCATTCAAGAAACTGCGAGGAACCGGGAAATGATCATCAGATTGCTCACAGGACCTTCGCAACGAATACACCTGATCAAGGGATGCTATCAACCGGTGAAACGGTCAGCGGAAATTATATTTTAACCGCAATAAAAATTTTATCTGTATCATTTGTGGCTATTTTTGAGTCTGTTTGATGGTTTGATCTAGTGATGGCGTCTTTTAGAATGGCATAATTACTACGTCTTAAAATCTCACAACTCTGTATTACAAATATCAAAGTAAATGTTCGTGGATGTGGCATAAATTGTCCGAGTTTCATTTTTCATAGCCTCAATACTCAATGAGTTACAGCGGGAGTGTCTTTAAAGTCCCCATTGCTCCCAGAAGACCAAACCAAACCTTCTATTGGTAGAGGCAAGTGGGACAAATCGTTTTTTTCTTTAGGTGTGGCAGAGTCAAGGCATTAGAATAGAAGGCTCCCACCTGGTTTGTGAAGGTGGAAAGTTCTGCGAAACCTGCCAGCGTGAATCGGACGAATGCCACGGCGCAAGATATCTCACGCCCTTCTCTCCAGAACGTCCTCATTTCGAGGTGCGTATGAGTGAAATCTCTTAGACAAATGCATAGTACTCAAGCGGCTAGTCTATCACATCTTGCTTACTATTATTTGTAAGATTACACCGTTTTCGATGAGATGCCCCTCTGATACAGATACTGACTTCATTTCATAGCAAACCCTTCACACGAATAAATACTACTCTTTCCCGCTAACCTACCGCCTTTATACTCTGACATTAGAGAGTGGCCTCATTTAATCAATCACTTTAAATCACTTCTAAAATATTTAAACGCACGGCATTCATGGAAATCAGGTTTATAACTTGAATATTGTTGTGTAAGTTAATATAATATTAGGATTAGAATTTTAGGTTTAGGATCTTAGACGTTTTATTGGAATTTAGTGTACTTGATGAATTTTATAGTGTATCAATAATGATTAAAAATTCAAATATTAAAGGCGTCGTCTACCCAGCCAAATTTTACAGCCAAATGTATGGGAAATTAGAAAAATTTACTGAGTGTCTTCTCACCAAGCTGCATTCTTCAAACTTGGTAAATACAATCTTCTACTTAGTATTTTAACGTTTGGATTTGCAAATTGTGTAAAATTCAATTTTGGAAAGAGTTATTTGCCATCGGATTCAGATACAAAACACTGCAATTTCTGACTGCTTTGCCTGCCCAGTCAAGATGACGCCAAAAAACTCAAGGACTGGGAACTTCCAAATTCACGAATTTGATTAGCTGAAATCGATATTAAAAGCGGTCTAGATTTTTCTATCTAGACCGGTAATGTTTTGCACGAAAAATTTGCAAACTAAAATGCAAAATCATTAACTGTTTTTATCTAACAATATTCGTTTATGGAAGTTCCAAAAACCCGATGCAAAGTAAAAAAGGTAAAGAGGACGAACAGACAATGGCAGAATTAAATTAAGCTCATCGCCGCTCGCAAGCAAAATCTCAGTTAGAACAAAGCAGTTACATTAAAAGAATTAAACTGTTCTTGTTTGCCATATAATAAACATCTTATTAACTGAGGTCAATCGGTCTGTAAAGGAGGATGTTGACCTCGGTCGTGTGTACAGCCCTCACTGCGTTTGGTCTTTACTCAAGACCTCGATCAAGATTCTCCCATGCAGACCTCCTACTACTCGGTTGAAGAGCTAAGTAAAGTTGGGATTGCTAAAATAAACACGAGTGATGATAATCATTATCATCGACCATATCATCAGCATAACCAAAATTGAACAACAACAACACCATTGACATCAAGGACGTTTAGCGTACATCATCATCGTTATCTACTTTGCTTTTTATACCGTGATATGAATTTTATCCTTGCATCCACTTTTAGGTTCTTATTCTGGAAACAGGAGAGCGAAGGTGTCTTGGACTGGGAGTGGTTTGGAGGGATTATGGAAACCACGCTATGCCGGGACAGAGAAAAAAAACAGTGGGGTATCTTGTCGATGAAGGCAAAATATTGGCAGAGAAAGAATATGAAGGTAAACATTAGAATATAGATGCTGTGGCGAACCATAGGTAAACATACACACTGTTATAAGAAAGTATATGTACTGCTAAAATAGACGAATAAATTTTTTTAACCAAACTAATTGTTGAAAGTCCATAAAATACTAACATTTTAATATTTTAAAAGAACTTGCAAAAAATTAAACGAAAACAGGAAGGGCCCCACTTCGTTGTCGCGTTTCGCTTTTAACATATTTATCAGAGGTTAAGAATTCAGCAGAAATTCAAACTTTTTCAGTTTTGAAACTTTAAATTTTAACTTGGCCACGAAGGCTTGATAGAATAAAACGAGTATTTATGTATCAATTTCTTGACAATGAATTCTGTCATAACATTGTCAAAGTAGTCTGCGGATCGACACTGGGCTACTTTGACAATGTAATCACAGGCAGACCACTCTATGTGTTCGTGGTTTAATATAGGGTGCGTTCGTTTGGGATCAATCTAGAATAAGAATCATTGGAATAATTCGAGTAAGCGTTTGTTTGGGAGCTATTCTCATTCCGGAATACCT
>JAHPZR010017570.1:30000-32500 GCA_019787425.1 Platygyra sinensis
CAAACTGCATGATATGCAGCAGATGCTCGTTGTTTTTCTTTAAATAAGCTGCCATATATTTGATGACACAATAGAATCTTCTTGCATGACGTCACGGCATCTGTAAGTTTACCAACAAAATGAACTCAGTAACCACCATGTGTTTTACATTCCACAATAAAGATATAATTCAAGTACTTATACGTGACTTTACGTTGAAAAACTGTTTCGAACTACAAACTAAATTCTAAAACGCAATCCACGTGCAATTTCCTAGAGGGAACTACGTGACCGGAAGTCCTACGGTAGCCAGAGCAGCCATATTGGTGATTAAAAAAATGAAAACGGCGGCTGCGTTGGTGTACGAAACATATTCTGAAGGAGTTTAATTTGCGTAAGCACATTATTTTATTCCAATAAATTCACATGGTTGCATGCACAAGCCAAGTGAGTCAAAACGCTCTATATAAGTCTCATAACTATTGTAACTGCACCTTTACTGTCGATGTTTTTCTTTTATGTAGGCGCCATGGCTTACAGAGGAGATCTGATCGGCTGCACGGTCATGTTTCAAGAGTTTAAAGATGGCAAAGTTCCTATTCAGTTCACTTTAAACGGCAAACAGATCACTCAGGATAAGATTTTAATCGAGTATAATCCGACCGAAAAATCGCTCTACCCATATATAGGCATGGGACAAGCAGGAATAAGAGTGCTTGCTAAGGTTAGTACATGATCTTTAATTAACACTGACTGATCTGACCGATCAAAAAATCCGACTGATGACTATTCGCCCATAGGAAACTCGGGCTCGTAGTCTCAGAAGCAACTCACCTTGTATGCTTCTGATCGTGTACGATAGCTCAGCCAACCCTATATTTTTGCAGCACTATTTTTATTAGTCTGCCAGTGAAATTAATAGAAACACGGAGATGTTTTATGTTTTTTTTTAAACAGAGATTTAGAGCGCGTCATCTAATTTAAAAAAAAAATTGAAAAACGAGTGGAAGTTTGGGAGAACGAGAAATGCCGTTTGAATATGACCTCCAATGTTTTTTGGAGTTCTCCCAATCGTTCATGAATGTTTCCGTGTTGTTTCTTTTGGAAAATACCGCGGGCAAAGAAAAAGGAAAACTAATTATCACAATGTGAATTCTATATTTACTTGGAACACCATTATGCCAACAACTCTTGCTGGTTCTGCCCCGTTTTTATCGAGAAAAAGAGGGACGGCTTTAAGCCATATAGGCCAGTACTATATCAATGCCCTTTTTGTATGGCTAGCAGTTGACGTTTTGTTTTCACATGTTTATAGTTGTGTTCATCTCCTACTGATGATGCTCATCTGATCGGGACGATTAAAGCCACAACAGACAGCATGACAGAAATGTTGGCTTTAAATTGGAAGAGGGTCGACACATCTGTGAAGCAAATAAATAGAGAGCTCAGCAATGCACACCAGGAGTTCGAAAAGCTCAATAAAATAGTTTTGGAAAACCTAGGACACTTGCAACAGTTAATTAAAGATCACGATCAAGTTGGGCGCGATAAAGCGATTGATGACTCTGAGGGATATCTTAGAGTACTACCTAAGGTGAACATTGTCGAATCCAGCAAGCAAGATTTTATGTCTGTATTTAAAAGTGCATCAGATAAATCGGTTGAACCGGTGCTAGAGCCCATCAGAGAGATAGAAATTAGCTATCTCAACGAAAAAGATGGACCTGGTTTGGAAGACCAACAGCCGCAAAATTCACTTTTAAAAAGGGCACACGAGAACCTGGAAGAGCTGAAGCAAACAACAGACAGGAAATTCGATTCTCTCTTGAAGTCATTGGCAGGAGCTAAGCACGAAGTGAATTTTCGCACGGAATTGCAAATGGAAAGAACGGAAGAGGTAGAAACCTATTTAAGCTACATTCAAGAATTGTTGAAAAATCTCCTTCAAGTTCGACTATCACATTCAAGCGTTCAGTCATCGAGGCCAAATTATATAAGCGGTCATCAATTTTAGATGTAGATAAACTGAGAAGCAAATCAACTCGATGTTAAGTCTAGACTTGCATTGCTTAATTGCGTTATTCACACGCAGGTTGCGAGACTTCGTAGAAGGGACTTATTAATAAGTCGTAGGTACTTTAATATTCGTAATAAACCGCATAAGTCTTAACATACGCTGTGAGCCTGCTTAAATTGCTTAAATAACGAAAATAAGCCAAGGCCGGCAATTTTTGTATAAATTTCAAGTAGCGCAGCCTATCAAAAGATTAACACAAAAACGCCAAGATGTATATGTATCAACAACAGCTTCACAAATCAAGGTGTTTTCGACAGATGTAAGGCCATAAAATGTTTCGTCTTCCATCGCCAGACCAGCCAGGCCTATTGTTTATTGTTAAAGTTGTCTTTTTTGCTTTTTTTTTTTAGTTTTCTTTCTTCTGTGATAACGGAAAAAACGGCGAAACTATTTTCGTTACATTGCCTGCCCGTACTCTGCATAGGGAAGATATAATTAAGGCTC
>JAHPZR010017570.1:40000-46286 GCA_019787425.1 Platygyra sinensis
TTTCCAAATACTTGTATAAGTACTATTAATTGGACCGAGTGGAGTTGTCGCTGCTGCAGCTTTCCGTTTCGTAAACGGTCGATGCCATTTTCGCGACACTTGGAAAATTTTTTAATTGTGAACGAATTTTTCTCTACTAAATTAAAGAAAAAGGAAAATTTGCAAGTAACCACCTAGTATCGAACCCGGAACCTTTGTTTCCTGACATCCATCTTATACCACTACACTACCAGGTCGATCTGCCAAATCCCCCAAAATTTAATTGTAAAACGTGACATTCTTAAACATTATAATATAGAGTTGCCCCAAACATCAAATAAGAGCTTGAACCGCAAGCAAACCAGTGTGAATATGAACAATTAAGCATTTGGTGAATGCATTTTACTCCATCAACAAATTATAACCAGTTTCTACCTTGTTCAGGCCTAAACTAAAGCAGATATGGTATCGTTCATTCTGAAAGGCTTGGTTACCAATGATGGCATCGACCGTTAAAAATGGTATCGAAAGTTTACGAAACGGAAATCAGCGTCGCTGCTGGGCGACGATAAAACTCTGCTGGTTCGTTTTTAGACAACTTTATTCGCGAATTCACTCTGAACAACATCTCTTTTCACCGCTCACGTTTTTACAAAACTCAACTCATATCTTATACACGTGCGTGCGGACGAGGTCCTTAGCAACGAGCTGACCTGTCATTCGTTACCTAGCAACGCGACCGGAAATGAAAGTTCAGGAAGCGGGAGGCACAGGAGTATTGTATTATATCAAGGTGGCGAACAATAAAAAAAAAATTCAGGTAGTAATCGCACGAGTAATTTCAAAATCGGTCGAGCGCGAAGTGTGAGGTCGATTTGAATTTACGAGTACGATTACTCCCTGAACTGTGTAACACTAGGTCCAATTACTAAACAACAACAACAACAATATTTATTAGCTCATACTTAGGTTGATTAAGAAGAATAATTAAGAAAGTAATTTAGATAAATGGAGCCTAGAGGTTAAAGGAACGGTAAGGTTTTCGAGTTAACCTCTACTAAAAGGCATCTCCGTTAGAGCTTTTTCGATAATTATCCGAAGAACTCTTTATCACAGGAATTCAGTATATCCATATAGAATAATTTTATGGTCAGTGATGACTTGCTTCTTTTTATGTTAAAAACTGAATCCACAACCCGAGGAACAAATTCCATGCTATTCCTGATTTTCCGACGAAATCATTTGCGGTTCGGTATCATTTGCTGTCCAACTTTGGGGATCATTTGCGGCGCTGTACAGATCCCTAAGGACTGCCCACGGGATCGTTTTTGTTAGCCTTTCCTTAATATATATAACGAAACAAAAAAAATTCCTTTCTAAACATTGGTAGAAAATAAACTGTCGTGGCATATAATCAGCTGGTTATACTTTTTTCCGTGTAGCCTCCTGGAGTGTCAATCAAACGAGCTGCTATCGGCTTACTCCGCCCGAGGTTTACTCGGACTGTAAAAAAAATCTTGAAAATTATCGTTTTCCTTCAATCCTCCCAAGGCCGTTTGATGTTTGTGGGTATTTTTGAGCCTAGTGCCCCATTTGGCAGCGGCTTATCTCCGGTCCTTGTTCTGCCGTTTGCTTGTTTGTTTTTCATTTAATTATAGGAGTATTTCTACTCTGGATGGGATTTTAGTCTCTTGCAGGGCCCAGCTCCTGCTCGTCACTCCATTATGTCAAGTGGCTCATAACATTTCCAGAATTTTTTTCACATTTTTTTTGCTGGACCTGGACTACCTCACTGTTGCAAGTTCGATATTTTTAGTGGTAGGTATAGTTTGTAGTCTAATCAGAACACAGGGATCTCGGAAACAACAACTAGGTTATTTAATCCACATGAAGGCAGTAATTCCACACAAGACTTCAACAAGCACACGCTACGCTTGTCAGTTACACTTGAACTTCCGTCACACTTGTCAAAACACGGCCTCTGCCAGATATCCACGTAACCTCTCTGTTACACTTCAACAAACACGACCTCTTGTCGACACTTTGCACGCGACATTCGTCACACTTCAGTAAACATTATTGTAAAACTCCTCAAACACTCCTAGGATAAAACCCATCTTAAAACTACACCGATTCGCTTATATACTTTACAGCAAAAGATTCTAGAACTTTCCGGCTATACTAAATAAAGTAATATTACACTAAGAAACTATTTACAGCAACATACGCAAACGGCTTAAAATAGAATCACTGAATCACGATGATACAGTACTAATTAAATATGCTAGAAGATTCGAGACGAAATTAGCGTATTCGCGAATCTTCACGTAAGTCACGCAACAATTTTTCGTAACACTCTAGTTTTAGTTCCCAACAATAATAACATCAAACTAGTTCTCAAGTGCATCAAGCAAGTTATGGCTTTTTTGTCACAGGAAGTTGCGAGCCACATTATTTTGGCGTTTACCATTTATGTGCCTGAGTGGAGAGAGAAGGATTATGCAAGTAGAGTGTCTTGTTCAAGATCAAAGTAAATATTCAGTCTCATGATTGAACCGCACGAACCCTAGCCTACAAGTAGAATAAGTTGAAAGTGCCTGAAATATTTAACAACTCTGCCCTGTGTTTCCCCTCACTTTTCTCCCTGCCCGGTCCCTGTTAATTGAAGCTGGCCAAACTTCTGGCAGCCAGTCTTTTTTTCTTCGGGTCACTTACACGAGAAGTTTATCGATCGCGAACGCGAAAGGGCTGCTTGGACGAGTTGGGGTTGGCGTGCGTGCCGCGCTCTCTCTTTCCAATCCTTTTTCGGCTAAAGCGTCTCGCCTCATAACCACGGCTAAATACCGGCTGGTTTGTACAATTCATTAACAGGTTGGCTACTGTAGTGTCAGATGTCAAAAGCTCCATTCGCAAACACACAAGAAAATTTGAAAGCAATTGGCAAAGGAATACGAGGAGATGCTTGCCGCAAAGCTGGCGGAAGAAAAACTAGAGCAAGAGATGAAAACAAAGGTGAAAACAAGACTGTGGTTAATGGAAATTCGGAAGAATATTTGAACACTGAAAATTCAGAGACTAAAAAAGATCAGGAAACAAATACGCAACCACATGGTGCTGTGAATGGTGCTAGTCCTGAGCCAACAGACAACCTGGCCAGTGGTGTTCCTGAAAGGAAAGATTGACACCTCTAAACGTCCTTTAAGGGAGGAGAAACTTAACTACAAGTCTGTTGCTAAGGAAATCTCAAAACCTCCTTTTTTTGGCTCCTGAAGTCCAGTGGGCATCAAAGTTTACCGTGTTTGTTAAATTCACGTTTCCTTTAAATGTTTCGAACCACGCCCATATTTGGTATGTCACGTGACCACAATAGAAAACGTCTAAAACTTGGACTGAGTGGATCGCTTTCGATATATAACAATACGTTTTGTTAAAACAAGGCATTATCTACGACTTGTAGTATGCGTTTGAGGAAATGTGCAATATTTCGAAAATTATAGATCTTTAAGATAGATGTTGATATGAATATTCGCGAAAAACTCTCGCGATTCTTTTGTTAGCGATGACCGAAAACGCGAGGGTTCTGGGGTCGAGATTGGTCCAGGTTTTTTAAGCAATATCATTAGTCGCTGATATATAACGACAGGGGAGGTGGGGGGAGAGTGGCAGTAAGTGTCACCTTTACCTTGGACCATCCAAGAATCAGAATGTAGAAAAGTGAGCAGCGGAGAAAACTATCATATTTCTTGTTTTTTTGTTTTTACTTGTTTTTGCTTGGCTTTTATATTCCGGTGTTTTCTCAAAAAAATGGAAATTCTGTTTCATTCGGTTTCGTTTGTCCTGAACTGAATAACAAACTCATTTTAATTTTGCCCATTCAATTTTCTTGTGTTTCTTGGCTTTTGTCTCAGGTCTCAGGGAATTGGGGAAGCCGCAAGCAATTTCATGCAGCTGAGGATGGCCAAGGAGGCACGTTTGGAAATAAACTAAGAGGTACAGGGAGCAGAGGAGTCCTATTGACCGTATTTCCAGTTAAATTCACCGTACAATTGTAGCATGAATCGATCTGTTGCAACCTCGTTTCCAGGGTCCTCTCTCTACCTCGAGAAAGTACCCTGGTTAAGGCTGGTCACGTGTCTATGCATGCTAACCCAAGCCGCACAAAGGATGGTCCTCAACTTAATTTTGTCAACACTCTCTAGGGAGCTGAATGTTGAGCTGCTATACGGACGCTTTTGAAAAGGAAGCAAGTTATTTGTCAGAGATTCTGCCTGGCCAGCTGCTTCGGCTGCTCTACCTGAACTTCTATGATCGTATGACAAGTTGGTGCCTCTTGAGAGGAACCCGACCACGATTATATATTCACAACTGCTCTTTTTTTACACTCAATATTAACCACGGTCATCCACAACACCTGTATTCGTAATAACTGTAATCAGTTTTCAACCCAAAAGAATAAATCAACCGTGTGAAATGCCGATCGCGGAACATTAAACTTGAAGCACTTTCTTGACCGAAACACTGGATTTTTACCGCTAAACAGTTTTAAAAACAACAAGCTGCTGCATTTTGCAACCACACGACTGGGCGGTGTTGGACGTTGTGAAGGTTTACAAAATTTTACACTGCAAGGAATGAATGACCACCAAACTTTCGATTGGCATTGAATTCAATCAAATCAAAGCTAGGTCTCACGACGCCCAAATCACTGGCACGTGTATCCAAACTATTCAGTAATGAATACATCATATCTTTTTGCCGCCTAGTTATCGTTGATTTTTGGCCGATCGAACAATATAAGCTTGCTTAATTAATAATCTTATTTAAGTGCCCACTGACTGTTGTTGCAATTATTCGCTAGAATTTTTCGGCTGCAACGAGAAGCGGAATGGACCGTCAAAACTGTCCATTTGAGTAATTAAATCGGATCCAAAACTACCTTTGAGGCGAACATACGACGGTTGACTCAGACGAATGCGTACATACATTCGTTGTGATTTTGCGAATGAAAAATAAAATTAAGTTTCCACGGCCGCGGTCCATTTTTGACTGTGTGGTTTTCAGTTCCAAGTTCTTTGCCAAATGTTTTCAGCGCCCAAATCAAAAAACCTTACAACTATCGATGGGAAACAATTCAGCCAAATGGTGGAGCATAACCTGTTAGCCGAGCATTGCATCATTGAACTCCGATATCGATATGTGACGATGCCTTCGCTGTGAGTTTTGCCGATCCAGCAACGGGCAGTTCTTACAAATTTTGCCACTCTCCTACTGGGCTCAGTAGGTGAGCTCAGTGGAGGCAAACTATAAACTTTCCAGCCCCTCTAACTCAATACATCTCTGGAATCTGCCTAAATCTAGTAGACACGGACCAGCCTAACCAGGGTTACTTTCTCGAGTAGAGAGAGGACCCCTAGGAAACGAGGTTGGATCTGTTGTTGATTCCAAGATGGGACTGTGCGTGATCAGACTGTAACCTCCTGAATCGTGCTACGTCTCGATAAAAATACGAGGATCTTGTGAGTAAAGTAATTCAATTGAGTAGCCGCGTTATATTTGAATGCCGGAACAGGTGAACAATGCTATGCGTACAGGCGTTAATCTTTTCGCGCTCCACCCTCGCGCTCGCCTCGCTTTCGCCACGGTAATGCCACGTGACAGTGTTAAATTGAGATTTATATAGCCACAGACAGCTAACGGCTTGTTAGCCATGAATCGGACTAAACACTATAGGTACTTAGATCTAGGAGAAGCAAGCTTTAAGATAGTTTTCTAAATCCTACGTGACAGCCTTAAGTAAAGATATGAATAGAGTTCGTGCTAACTGCGTTTGTCATGAACCTGACCATTCAGTCCATTGTCTATATATATATTTCAACCCACTAGATTTACATGTAATAAAACCGCGGTAAAGGTTATATCCAAAATTAGAAGACGCGTATAAAACGTCAGCTTTAAAACACACGAATACCCTGTATTAGAAAGTTTCTCATGAAATTTTACCTGATTCAGGAAAAAGCAAAGTACTTAAGTGTACAAATATCGGCACGCTGCTGATTTTAAAACACAATGAAAGTCTTGCCTAATACCATTGCACTTTTAGAACAACAGTTGTTCTTATGCAACGGTTTAAGGTTTGCGGAATTAAAATTGTATTGCATTACATTACTACCCAGATCTTTCACAAAATTTCCCCGCCGTGCATTTATACATGAAGGCTGCGCACAAAATGTTGGGAAAGAAAAATTTTGTACAACTAAGGCGGGACAAGAAGGCTACACGTTGCTAATGATTATTTTCTTTAGTTAGC
>JAHPZR010017573.1:0-42500 GCA_019787425.1 Platygyra sinensis
ACAAGCTACTGAGCAGCTTGTCACGAGTAAAGCGTTCTCTGTCTGCAAATGAATATTTGTAATATTGATCGCTGTCTTTTAAGAAGTCCCTGCTCAGTTCTTCCCATTTTGTTCAGTGCTGTGATCCAGATAGGACAGTAAAGGTCTTCCTCAATCTTTTGTTCATGATAACTTCGGTTACAACGCACAAGACTGGCACGTACAGCATGTAAAATTCAATTCGGCCGTTAACTAATATCTTTACTTATTGTGAAGCGGGGCCTTCTTGAGGTATATCTTCGGCGCTGTGACGAACTTACAACAGGAGAGACTTATATACACTCTTTATTCCGATGGTTTTTAGTGAACTATATTCCATTCCCCCTCTCTGTTACCCAATTTTCAGATTGACGACCCGCAAGTGCTATTTTCATGACATTCGTCTTCTCGCTTTTACAACCATAGCAATATAATTGCATTCCAAACACATAGTTCCTCAATGCCTTTGCGTGGACATTGTAAGATTCTCCCGTCTCTGCTACACAATTTTTCTTTTCGTAATCGTGCAAGTGCTTTGTCACAATATCTGTAGTGCATCGCCCATATTTTACCAGAAGACTGAGAAATATTTCCTCAACTCTAAAGTGAAGTGCGTTCTGCTTCATATTCTCTGCCACATACATCTTCAGCATGTCTGATTCTGATCGCAGGATTGACCTTTACTTATAATACTCTGTACGCAACCTCCGCCATTTTTCATCAAGATATTTGAAAACATTATTTCCTAGCTTTGTAGTAAAAGTGGCTCTTTAACACTCCGCATCTGTGTTACCCAGTTTAACTATCGCTGATCGCAAGTGTCTTTACGTCGGCAGTATTCTTTTTAACCTTTGACATGTTTTTCACACCAGGTTTGAAAAAATCAAATTCACTGTAGGTTCTTCATTTGTGCTGCTTTCGCCTGTTTCTGTACGCCAGCTTCTGGACTGATGATGCGCCAAAGTGCCACCTTCGCGGTGGATATTCTTCTAGCCTTGATATAGTTCCACGCGAGAGCCCGACACAGTGTTCCTAGGTTTCCATAACCCCTGGGTCGCGATCGTTCCTGTGGTTTGCTGCCAATTTCTATGTTTATTGTAAGTGCTCCTCTCGTAAATACTACTTTAGCCTTGATATATTTCACCATAGAGACATTTTGGGGGGGATTTTTAAACACAAACACCCCAACTGTTCCTGAGGCTGCCATACCCTGACCGCTTGCACACAAACGTCTGATGTAAATTTATGTGACTGTGGGATAACATTCCGGTTTTTACTTTCAACAAGTTGTTACGTGCTTGCCGCTCTTATTGTGCTCCCCCGCACGGTTTTCGATTTTTGATCTGCACGCGAAAAAAAAAATCCATTTATTTTTTTTTTCCTTGTTTTGGTACACTGATACTTTTCTCGTCGCGCTGGCGCTTTACGTTTCAAATGCTTGTTTTACAAATCACCACCTTGTTACACAATAATCACCACATTTTACAAAATCCACCTTTTACAAATCTACCACCTTTACAAATCCACTCCATTTCTACAGAAACTCCACTCCACTCCACTCCACTCCATGTCATTCACACATGAGCCCCCGGGCTCAGGTTAATACTTCCATTTTAAGTGGTTTTTTTTTTTGACGTGCGTTCGACGAAGTGTGCACGTGCAAGCCTAATTTGTGGTTACGTTGATCGTATGGAGTTAGTTGCCCTGTGTAAGTTGTAGTCTGGAAAACCCACATTCCTGTAAGGGCACAAAAATGGCCACCCGCTTAATTTTGCAGGGGCATGTCACGGCAAAGTTATTAACTATGGTCACGGCCAGTAAACTGGTATCATCAGATCATAAGTGAGACTTGTGACAATACATGTGACAAACATGTGAGCACGTGAGCAGGCAATGTAGACTTTGGTCTTTCTTTCAATGTGCTCTGGATCTCAGAGATAGCGTTGGATTCTTTCGCCGTGGAATTTTGAGGCTGAGTAGTATTATATTGAATAGTCCTTTCGAGTATGATGTTATTTAAACGTTCGTTCGGGCTCACGAGGAGCTTGTTTATTTTATATGTTCATGAGCACGATCGCCTAAAACAGCTGTAATTCCCGGGTTGTATTTGATTGCATTTGTTGATTTAGTTCCAATTGTGACAGAAAAGATCAGTCGTATCCGGTCGAATATTATTTGGAATCGGTGGAAGAGTACTCTGAAGGAAAGATCCATAAGAGTGAACCTGAACCAGGGAACGGAAATGTAAATACTGTGTACTTTGTTAATCAGGCCAGGGGAAATACTCGAATCAGTCGCACGGCGGAGTTTGTTACGCGATGAACGAGCACGCGATTGCAATGTTTACTCAGTTATATTTGAGCTTCCTTCTTAGAATGTTCGTAAAAAATATACTTTTACAAATTAGCTTTTGCGCTTAAACATTACAAGTCAATGTGACAATATTTAGCACGAAATTTCAAAGCTGATGTAAATAGTTTAGTCCTATTAAACTTGTGAGTCTACGGAAACTGGCGCCGTCACGCAACTTAGTCTTTATCAGACTGGCATGGATTTTGTCACTGAAATATTTTTCTGTATAAAAACCCCGGTTGTTGAAAAAGTTGGTTTTTAGAGGTTGAAAGTCAGCTAGGGAAATCATTTAAGGTATCTGTATAAACCACGGCGTTTATACGGCGTCGAACGCACTCTCATAATCTTTGATTACTACTAGTTTAAATATACTGACGAGCAAACTCCATGTTTTTCATATGCGAGTTCCCCCACCTCGTAGCATTCTTGCACCGATTATATATCTACAGTCCATGAGTTCTATAATGCGCAGATGTGAAATGGTACAAAGTAATTTGCTGCATAAAGCCTTACTATGTTTATTTCCAGTTACAAGAATTACAAAGGAAAGCGTCATGAATTACGTAGAAGAAATTCTGCAAGCCATCTTTATTGGGTTAGCTGTCGCTAATTTCCTTTCCAACATCGGTCGTGGTTCAAAAGCCATCGAGTTATGCGAGGAAAGCTTGGTTTTGCTAAATCACAAAGCACTGAATATAAAAAAGAAATTAGGACAATTAATTTACAAAAATATCTATGGTATCATGTTTAATGCGTACCGCCGTGTTAGCGATCACACAAATGCATTAGCGTGCGGCAGGAAATTTCTCGCCATTCATCAGGAGTGCAGTGATACAGTCCAAGAAGGTATACTTAGTATATTATTGGCACAGATATGTCAGAGACAAAGTATGTATGCCGAGGCAAGAGAACTTTATGAGAGAGCAATCCCTGTAATGCGAACAACTGGTTACAGAAGAGGAGAGGCAATCAGTTATGGAGGTTTAGGAAATTGTGTTTCAATATGCCGGTGAATATGGCAAGGCTAAAGAATATCACGAGAAAGCACTTGCGATCAGCATAGAAATTGGCCACAGAGAGGGAGAAGCGACAGGGTATGGAAACCTAGGAGTAGTGTTTCAGTCTCTCGGTAAATATATCAAAGCTAAAGAATATCACGAGAAAGCACTTGCGATCAACATAAAAACTGGCAACAGAAAGGGAGAAGCGACAAGGTATGGAAACCTAGGAACAGTGTTTCAGTCTCTTGGTGAATATATCAAAGCTAAAGAATATCACGAGAAAGCACTTAAGATCAACATAGAATTGGAGACAGAGAGGGAGAAGCGACAGGGTATGGAAACCTAGGAAAATTGTATTTGTCTCTCAGTGAATATATCAAGGCTAAGGAATATCACGAGAAAGCACTTGCAATCCACATAGAAACTGGAAACAGACGCGTAGAAGCAGTAGGGTATGGAAACCTAGGAACAGTGTATCAGTCTCTAGGTGAATATATCAAGGCTAAAGAATATCACCAGAGAGCACTTACAATAAACATAGAAAATTGGCAGCAAACAGGGAGAAGCGACAGGGTATGGAAACCTAGGAACACTGTGTCAGTCTCTAGGTGAATATATCAAGGCTAAAGAATATCACGAGAAAGCACTTGCAATCAACGTAGAAACTGGCAACAGAGAGGGAGAAGCGACAAGGTATGGAAACCTAGGAACAGTGTTTCAGTCTCTTGGTGAATATATCAAGGCTAAAGAATATCACGAGAAAGCACTTGCAATCCACATAGAAATTGGCGACAAAGAAAAAGAAGCTAAAGGGTATGGAAACCTAGGAACACTGTGTCGGTCTCTAGGTGAATATATCAGGCTAAAGAATATCACGAGAGAGCACTTGCATTCAACGTAGAAACTGGCAACAGAGAGGGAGAAGCGACAAGGTATGGAAACCTAGGAGCAGTGTTTTGGTCTCTCGGTGAATATATCAAGGCTAAAGAATATCACGAGAAAGCACTTGCAATCAACATAGAAATTGGCGACAAACAGGGAGAAGCGACAGGGTATGGAAACCTAGGAACAGTGTATCAGTCTCTAGGTGAATATATCAAGGCTAAAGAATATCACGAGAAAGCACTTGCAATCAACATAGAAATTGGCGACAAACAGGGAGAAGCAACAGGGTATGGAAGCCTAGGAACAGTGTATCAGTCTCTAGGTGAATATATCAAGGCTAAAGAATATCACCAGAGAGCACTTACAATAAACATAGAAATTGGCAGCAAACAGGGAGAAGCGACAGGGTATGGAAACCTAGGAACACTGTGTCAGTCTCTAGGTGAATATATCAAGGCTAAAGAATATCACGAGAAAGCACTTGCAATCAACGTAGAAACTGGCAACAGAAAGGGAGAAGCGACAAGGTATGGAAACCTAGGAACAGTGTTTCAGTCTCTTGGTGAATATATCAAGGCTAAAGAATATCACGAGAAAACACTTGCAATCAACATAGAAATTGGCAGCAAACAGGGAGAAGCGTCAGGGTATGGAAGCCTAGGAACAGTGTATCAGTCTCTAGGTGAATATATCAAGGCTAAAGAATATTACGAGAGAGCACTTACAATAAACATAGAAATTGGCAGCAAACAGGAAGAAGCGACAGGGTATGGAAACCTAGGAACACTGTGTCGGTCTCTCGGTGAATATATCAAGGCTAAAGAATATCACGCGAAGGCACTTGCGCTCATCATAGAAGCTGGCGACAGAACAGGCGAAGCAGCACAATATGAAAACCTAGGAAATTTGTTTTTCAACCTGGGTGAACATGTCAAGGTTAAAGAATACTACGAGAAAGCACTTGCGATCAGCATAGAAACTGGTAACAGAGCGAGTGAAAGGCACTTTTATACAAAGCTAGGAAATATGTTTCAAAATCTTGATGAAAATGCCGAGGCTGCAGAGTATTATAAGAAAGCATCTGCGATCAGAATCAGAATGGAAGATTGTGGAAGAGAATATGAAGCAGACGATTACTTTAGATTAGGAAATATTTCTCATTCTTCTGGTAAATATGGCGATGCAATCAGATATTTTGACAAAGCACTTGCGATTAGAAAGAAAATTGGTAGCAGAGAGGGAGAACTACAATGTCACCAAAGGCTAGGAACTGTGTTTGAATGCATTAATAATATGGTTAAAGCGAAAGAATGTCATGAAAAAGCACTTGCGGTCGCAACTGAAATTGGTAACAGAGAGGGGGAAGGAATATGTTATAAAAACCTCGGAAGAGTGTATAAGTCTCTCCTTGAATTCGTCACAGCCGAAGAATACCTCAAGAAGGCGCTTTCAATAAGTAAAGATATTAGTAACGGCCAAATTGAATTTTACTGCTACGTGCATCTTGCGTTAACGAAGTTATCAGAACAAAAGATTGAGGAAGCCTTCTCCTATCTGGATCACAGCACTGCAAAATGGGAAGAACTGAGAGGACTTCTTAAAGACAGCGATCTATTTAAAATATCATTTGCAGACAGAAACGCTTTACCGTACAAGCTGCTCAGTAGCTTGTTTTGTGACGTTGGAAATCCACGCGAAGCTCTTTATGCTGCTGAACTGGGACGGGCTAGAGCCTTGACAGACTTGTTGGCAACTCAGTACTCTGCTGAACCAATCATATCAGCTGACCCGCAATCGTGGACTGGCATTGAAAATGTCATGAAGAAAGAAGGTAACTGTGCTTGTCTATACATTTCTTATTCTGGTGAGAGAGTGTTCCTGTGGATTCTGAAGAAAAGCGGTGCTGTTTCTCTCCGAAAAATCAAAGTGGATAAAAAGACTTTTCACACCACATTGGAAAAAGTCGCTAGAAATTTGGATGAATTTTTTGCTATCATGGCGAATAGTTTCAAACGCTTTGGAATTTTACCAGAGGAGCTCTGCGAGGATAGATCTTTGAATGACATTGAATCGCAACTTCATTCTTTAAAGGAAGAGAACCTCGAAACTTTGCGACGAGGCAAGGACACAAATAACTCCGAGCAAAGTTTAACTTTGTTCTACGAAATGTTCATCAATCCTGTTTCCGACTTACTTAAGGAGCCTGAGATCATCATTGTTCCAGAACGCGGCTTGTACCGCGTTCCATTCCCAGCTTTACTGGATAAAAAAGGCAAGTATTTAACAGAGACTTTTAGAATCCGCGTGGTTCCTTCTTTGACGACTCTCAAGCTAATTCAGGACAGTCCTACAGACTATCACAGTCAGACTGGTGCTCTGCTAGTGGGTGATCCTTATGTTGGTGAGGTGATTTACAGAGGACGTCTCAACAAAACGTTTTCACCATTGCCTGATGCAAGAAAGGAAGCAGAGATGATTGGACGACTGCTGGGTGTTTTGCCTTTGTTAGGTCAACACGCAACAAAGCAAGCGGTACTTGAGAGGATAAAGTCAGTGAGTCTGATACATATTGCTGCACATGGTAATGCTGAGAGAGGAGAAATTGCTCTTGCACCTCCAAGCTCTACTTCTGGGATTCCACAAGAAGACGACTATCTGTTGAAAATGTCTGACATTTCACAAGTCCAAGTGCGAGCTAAACTGGTGGTACTAAGCTGTTGCCACAGCGGCCGTGGACAAATTAGAGCTGAAGGAGTTGTTGGAATCGCTCGTGCGTTTTTAGGATCCGGAGCGCGCTCAGTGTTGGTGGCACTGTGGGCTCTAGAAGACAGGGCAACAGAGCAGTTGATGAGTCGTTTCTACGAGAACCTTGTTCGTGGAAAAAGTACCAGTGAGTCTTTTCACGAGGCCATGAAGTGGATGAGGGACAATGGCTTTACCGAGGTTTCCAAGTGGGCACCGTTCATGCTAATTGGAGATAACGTGACATTTGCCTTTGAAAATAAAGGTAAGTATTCAGTAGCGAAGCAGAATCGTTTGCTGATTTTGGTTAGTTGATCACATGCTCAAGTTAAATTATTTACTACGGTCAGTACAGTCTTCCACTTCATTGCAAGAAAGAAGCTCAAACTCACGATCGAATTTATACTGTGCCGCATCATTAAAGCACTACAGATAGAATAACCATAGATTTTGATTTCCTCTTATTTAGATTCAATTTTGAGACCAGGGGCCCGTTTCTCGAAAGACCCGGTAACGGGCCCGAAATCATATTTTGAAATCAAATTCTCAAGAAAGGTAGGGTGTGTTCTGACCTCTAATGAAGTCCATTTTGTTTCTTTAGCTGATAACTTTACTGTACAATTTTTAAACTTTTTGAAACTCCCATCTGGAATAGAAAACTAAACAGCTTAACGGGCCCGGTAATTACCGGGAGCTTCGAGAAACAGGCCCCAGGACAATGTTTTGAATGTTGATCAGATCGCTCGTAGAAAAGATATTGGAATTTTGTTGCACAAGCTTAGACATTTTTGAATAATTTCCTTTAATTCTGGGTTTGTAGGCAAGCAATGACCAGATGAATGGAGGGCTCCTTACACACAGAAGTCAACCAACGAGCTCACAACCTTATGGAGAATTAACATTGTAAATAGGATGTCAAAGACATTGATTTTCTTTTATGCGCAATGTTTGTTCAAAGTTTAACTGTTCATTTTTCGCCAGCAACAGAAAAACGTTTTTTGAAGCAACTTCATGTTTAAAGGTTTCGTTTTCAAGAATAGTCTTAAAGTGCACCTAACCCCAAATGTTTTTTTCTCGCTAACACGAATCTACTTGTTATTTGAAATACTTCTGCGAAAAAATTAAAAATAAATCCTCGATTTTCTGTGCCCCGACGAAATCTCGAAAATAGCCCCAAAACACCGCCATTTTGTTGCACGACCGAGTCTAAGGAGAATGGGTCCAGCAGCTGGTGTGACGTCTACCCAGGAAGATCGAATATCTCCCGTCCTCTCATTTCCTTGAGGATGATGCAAAACATATTCAAAAATAGCGCAGAAACGCCTTCCAGAGGTGCTATCGGCTGTTGCAGCAATATCCCAGATTTAAAGAAAGATATATTATACAATTTAATAGCGATGATCGGTCAATAGTACAATAAAAACGTAAACGATGATGTCGAATTATCGAACAAGCGAACTATTTCTGTGAGAACCATTAAAGAACTCTTAGTGGAATTTGTTCCGCAGACTTTCAAACCCTATTTTCAAATTTTTTTTCCTGAAAGCCAACCAGCAATTTGTAGAGATACTAACGACAACCTATATCTTCCAATCCCACAGTATTTATAACATATCCGGCAAAGTCGCAACATAAATTACGAAGCATTACGACCGATATATAGGCTTACTGATATGTAAACAAGTCGGAACCATACGCTGCCAACCAACACTTATTTCTCTTTCGATTCAGATAAAAGTCGAAGACTAATCCTTTAACATTACATGATATCTGAACAACATTGTTAGACTCACAGAGTTTTTCGAAGGTTTGGAAGACAGCAGTTCGACAAAAAGTCTGTGTAATAGTGTCGATAATATGACCGCGTATTATTATCTGCAGACCGCTTAGGGAGCACATCCTGTTCGCTTATCCAACGAATTTCACTGCAAGCATTGAGAAAAAATTACATCGCTTATTTGTAGTTAAGACTTAACACGTGTAACAATGTGAAATCGGTAATTGTATAAAATGCTACCTTCCACTTTCCTTCCCGCAGCTTCAAAAATAAAGGGCCAAACAATTCTACGATTTTCAATCGCCGGATCGGATCGATGCCAGTGTTTTGGAGGTCATCACGTCTCGAAAACTGCAACACGTACTTCGCTCTTATAAACATGAAGCATTCCAGAAAGTAAATTACAAAGTAGATTTAATAGAGCAATCGTACCTTGACAAAATACATTCTCGCTAACGACAACTGTGGACGGGCTTTAAACACTCGTGGAACCTTGTGCTTAGGTAATGAATTTACCATCCAAAGCAGTCCTAGAGTTTTCTTTCCTGCTTTTCATTTTCCTCTTCCTCCACTTCGTATCTAGCTTTCCATTCCTGATACACAAGCAGCTCGTCCGCAAAGAGGTCTTCCCAGGCCCGTCGTCGCTTGAAATATTTTAAAGTGCTCTCAAAGCTCCAAGCAGTGATTTCACACGGTTGTTGAACGTGCTCGATCTAAGTTTATTTCGGAGCGTTTCGAATCGAAACTTAACTCTGACTCCAGTGGTGAAAAAGAAATGATTCTTAAACAAAATTCGGACGTTTTAGTCCCAAGATATATTGGTAAGATTAATCTTGCTTTCCATTTTCTCGAGCAAATACAGAGAGCAACCTCGTCCCCAGGGCCTTCTCCTCGACGATTTTCAAAATGGCGGATCGCCGGGAGAAGACCCTGTCAAACGCTCGATCACGTGGTACAACTTGGAGATTTTAATCACGTGACATTTTTAGAAAGGCCAAAACAAAATGGCGGCAAAGCATCGCGTGGGAAGCTAAACACTGATCAAAGAACTCTTTAACTTTGTACACGAGGCAGTGGTGGCTTCGTTGTAAGATATATATTATTTTTACGGATGTTTTGATTCTGGAGCAGGACTAAGTAAGTTTATTCCGCTTTCGTACTCGCTATATTTAACCTGATTTAACTGTCACTGAAATCAGATTGAAGATCTAAGAAAAAAACTTAGCTGCCCATAAGTACGAAGTCAAAAACAAACTCTTTGTGGCCTCATATCACTAATAAGTTTATTCAAGCAAAATGATCGAGTCAAGTACGCCAACTTTCAATCTGAACATGAAGTAATTAACTGTTTATAAGCTTATTTTAATTTTACAATTATCACTGAAATTAAATTATTGATTGATCGATTGATTGAATGATTTCCCTAATTCACAGGCATCGCTTTTTATTAATTAACAGAATTTATTAAGCTGAGTCTTACTTAAGTTAATTATACCCATGTAGTATACAGTTTTAAAATTAAAAAATACTCTAATGATTGATGAACATTTATATGAGTGCTAGGCTTTGGATTCAATTAAAAACTTAGGGGCAAAGAGAATCTAATCTTTGCAAAACTTAACGTTACATAGGTGATATTCTGGTTGATACTGTAATCTAAGTGTATATAGGAAAATATGTATAAATAATTAGAAACAAAGTGGAGACCCAGTTTCAATTCCTTGCTGAACTACATTTTCACTCAGTTCCTTAATCAAATAAAACTAGTGCCTGATAACCCAAGGCTATATTGTTGTTAATTTTTCAGTTGGGCTAGTAAATTGTAAGTAATTTTTTTTTGGTGGGGGGTAGGGGGTAAATACTTAAGTTTTTAAAAACTACTGAATTACTGTAAGAAGACAATAATTATTTCAATTGTTAATTTATTATCCATTGTTTAACCTGGGAGAAAAGCTTGACTGTTATGTAAGTACATCCTAGCTGCAGCCTGCAAACTACAAAATTGATTTCCTTGCACCAAGTTTTTGCCTGAATTGTTAAGTTTCGATTACCACTGTCTAACCTTGTACACCACTTCGGGTAATTATCTTTGCCAAAATGACCTGTTGCATTGTTCTCCTTATTAAGTGACTTCAACAGAATAATAGTGGGAATGAGTTTATTCAAAGATATGTGTTGTTGAATTTTAATGTTCACCAGACTGAGTGTAAAATGGAAGGAAATACTGTTAATATGCATATGAAATTACATACTTATTCTACTTCTTAAGTGCTCAATGGCGCATTGTAAAACATCTTACTCTGGTCAATCACAATGAGCACAGACTATCAAATGAAGCAATCAAGTAGCTGATGCAAAGTGTGAGAAAGGGATTAGTGACAACCTGTCAAGAATGCCTCCAACCAACAAAGTAAGAACAGTTTCTACCCTACAAGAACTTAAAATATAGGAGTTCCTTAAACAATCTGGTTACACCTTGGAGGAAGCCACAGAAGATTTGGCAGTATTGACTCTTCTACGGGGTTTACCCTAAAACTGATACCTGGCATAGTGTTGGAATGTGAGTGCTTAACCTCAGCTCAGCACAACTTTTCCACCTTCCTCATAAGCATGCTGAGGTCATTATGCAAGTAATAAATGATATGTGCGAAGAATACTGAACAATTTTTCATGTCCTCAAGTGGTTGTACATTATTATTGTTCCCATAATGATATGGAAGACACTTACAAATACTACATTTGGTGACAACCAGTTCAAGTTCAATAATTGCTTTATCATTGAACTTGAATTGCTTGCCATAAAAAATAGTGTTTATAAGTGTATTCAGTGGCAGATTCAGACCTTGAGCTGGCGGGGGGGGGGGGGGGTAGTTTTGTTTTGCTTGCTCTACCTGCTTTTCTTACTTCTACATTCTACATTCAGTGAACAATAGTTCTGTGGCAGACGTAATTGTTTAATGTTCCTCAAACACACATTTTTATATTGTGTGGGTTAGAAAAAATTGCTTGTTGCAATTTGTTGTGGCATGTTGCTGGCTAATAATTTTATTCACTGCCGCGACCAAAGAAACAATCTAATTTGGAAACAGTACTTTTTTTTAGTGCTAGGAAAACCTTTCTAACTACTACCCTAGGCCCCATCTAGTAATCTGTAAACACCTTGAAGAATATGAAAGGTTTCGAATAAGTAGTATGAAGCTTATCAATACAAGTAGACATACACAGTGCAAATTCTTACAACATGGCTTTATTATGCCAACATTGATTGAAGACAAGGTTGGGAATGCGTGAATAATACAAACGTTTACAACATAATACATTATATAGTTATCACTGTCTAGATCAAAGAATACTACTTTGGAATATGTAATTTTTATTTATCCTTTCTATGAGTAACTAATACTCTGTTGGAATGTTATCACCTATAAACCTTATTTTTTGAGATTGCCTTGGCTTGTGGAATACACCAAAAATATATACAGCAGCTTTCATACATGTTTTATTGACCCCTTTCAGTGCCAGAATACGGCACAACTCGTAAAAATACTCAGCGATACTACACAACAAAACGTCTAATAAGATGTATTTAATGCCTGCAGGCTGGCTCTAAAATTACTTTAAGTAACAGTCCATGTAAGAAGGAGGCAACCACGCGGCAAGGAATGCAGAAAGGTGCTAACTTTTGCACAACATTGCTATTGTTTTATCATACTTCTGATTGGCTCAATAAGCAAAACTTACCAAAACTTTAGGTAGCTGCAGATTTATTTATCTTTAATTGATCAATTATTTTCGTTTGAACAAAATCTCTTCTAAATCTAAATACCACAGTAATTCTATGTGGGGAACATTGAAAAATTGGAGGCTTTTACTGTCTTTGTTTACGACTGTTGTGATTGGTTGAAATGTTTACGCACAAAGAAAACTACCTTACAGAATAGAGTTTACATACATTTTATTTCATAAACCTGCTTTCCATCATTTGATAAATTCTTGGTCTGAAAACACAACCGTTTTAATGTGGGGAAAGCTTATTGCCGCAGAACAATAGAAAATGGTACAGTTCTTACCTGGATCATTACTTAACACCATCCAGACAGCAAAGACATTATACAACAGAAATGTCATATGCTATAATCTAAGAATATTCACAAGAATATTTTCAACCTAAACTCGGCAGAAAAATAAAAATATTCAATTCAGCCTCGGCCAGAAAAACAATATTAGAAAATAGAGTGCATTTGAAATAAGATTTGAAATAAGCCTAAACCTACTACAGGCAGAAGGCCTATATTTAAGGAATACATGTCCAAGAAAATAGAAGCGATTTTCCGTATAAAAGAACAAAGCTCAGTAAAGAGCAAAAGCTCCTTTTTAGATTATTTTGAAATTCGACCATAACGAACGCTTCAAAACTCTTCTTTGTTTCCGTACGTTGAAAAACTAATCACACATGAATATAGAACAACAAAAACAACAGCGCATGGAGCGATTCTAGAATACCCCGCCACTTATTTGCATATCCTCTGAACGCTTTAGAACGAGGAAAACAGAAATAAGAAGAGTTTAGTCATATGCAAATTAGTGGCGGGGTATTCTAGAATCAAGCCTTACATTGTTATGTATATTTTCCCGGGCTTTTTTCTACTTCTATTGTATAGGTTTCATCTTTTAAATTAAAATCTAACGGAAAAGATTCACCTTTCGAATCGTTAATGGCAGTCTGATTCGACATCGCTTGAAATGAACTGCATTTCAACCTCCTAAAAGCTTTCTCATTCGTATATAAAACACTCGCTACGTCCGCCATATTTCTTTAGGATGTATTTAAACCAATCAGCGTGTTTGTATGAATGGGCCAATCAACAAGGGTGTTAGTTCAGCGTTGTCCAGGGTCTTGGTTGTGACTAAATCCTACCGCTCAGAAGGACAACCGAGGAGTACTAGGAGCGAGTTTCCGAGCCGAGGAGTTTTCGGAATATTGTCGGCTATTCCAATATGGCGGACTATACTTTCTCATAATATGGGAATTGCCCGGTGGTAAAACTATGTTGAGCAATAAGACAAGTACGTTTTTATTTACCTGACATGTTAAGAATAATATGTAGAGCTTAAAGCAGTGAATTGTTCGGTAAATGCTGTAAATTTCTTTAGATTTCTTCCCGTCAAGTTCGTAAACCGTCAACACTGCAGACGTCTTGTAGTATAAACACTGTAGACGTCTTGTAACCGTCTTTAACTTAGGCACAAGAGTTCTTGAATACGTTTTTCCTCGATACAAATTAGTTTATTGAGCTCTTAATTCGCGAATTCAAACTTCCTTTGCCTTTTCCCTCTGGCCGGTAGGATCTTGACAATACTACCGGCCAGAGGGACAGCTTGTGTATAAGGTAATTGGACTCAAGTCCATGCACAGTTTTATTCCTAGAATAGTTTCATACATTGTCCTTTACTTTCATACTACACTAGAATCACTCTACAGTAATATTTTCAGTTTTCTGTGATCTTGTCCCTCTGGCCGGTAGGATCTTGACAATACTACCGGCCAGAGGGACAGCTTGTGTATAAGGTAATTGGACTCAAGTCCATGCACAGTTTTATTCCTAGAATAGTTTCATGCATTGTCCTTTACTTTCATACAACACTAGAATCACTCTACAGTTACTAATATTTTCCGTTTTCTGTGATCTTGTCCCTCTGGCTGGTAGGATCTTGAAAATACTACCGGCCAGAGGGACAGCTTGTGTAAAAGGTAATTGGACTCAAGGCCATGCACAGTTTTATTTCTAGAATAGTTTGATACATTGCCCTTTACTTTTGTATTACACTACAATCACTTTACAGTTAAATATTGTCAGTGTTCTCTCATCTTGTCCCTCTGGCCTGTAGGATCTTGAAAAATATACTATCAACCAGAGAGAGAGAGCTTGTGTATTAGGATGGTAACTGAACTTAGTTTTATTTCTAGAATAGTTTGATCCATTGCTTTTTACTTTTATATTACACTACAATCAATCTACAGTTAAGTATTTTCAGTGTTCTGTGATTTGACCCTCTTTACTTCAGTGTTCTGTGACCTTGTCCCTCTGGCTGATGGGATCTTGAAAATACTATCGGGCAGAGGGACAGCTTGTGTGTAAGGTAATTGGACTCCAGTCCATGCACAGTTTTATTTGTAGAATAATTTGATACATTGTTCTTTTTCTTATATACTATGCTAGAGTCACTCTACAGTTAAATATTGTCAGTGTTCTGTGATCTTGTCCCTCTGGCCAGTAGGGCCCTGAAAATACTATTAACCAGAGGGACGGCTTGTGTAAAAGGTAATTGGACTTAAGTCTATATACAGTTTTATTTCCAGAATAGTTATATACATTGTCCTTTACTTCTATACTACACTAGAATCACTCTACAGTAATATTTTCAGTTTTCAATGATCTTGTCCCTCTGGCTGGTAGGATCTTGAAAATATTACCAGCTAGAGGGACAGCTTGAGTAAAGGTAATTGGACTTAAATCCACGGTGCCTGTAAATTTCTTTTCATGCTCTGTGGCCATTGCAATAATTCAATGAAGATGGCAGTATCTGTGTGGAAGTTTTACCTGAACAATTGGATTTAGAGTGTTTATTTAGTGAAAAACTGTTATTATATATATGTACAAAAGGTCGAAACATTACTTTAAAACATACATGTCGTAACCATCTTAAAAATCGCAATATATTTACAACTGATAAAGGAAATACGGAGACTAATCCTTCGCAAGCAAATTTTATCTTCTACTATTGATAACAACATATGAGTTCTTTTGAAGGTACACGCTTTCATTTTGGTAGCATTTGCTGTAAAATGTGCTTTTTTATCTTTTCATGGAGAGAGGGAATGTCCTCCTATAAAATAAGACAAACATACAGTAGTAAATTTCTGCAAATCCCTAGTCACAATTTATCATCAAGGCTTTTGTTAGTAAACTGATATTGTTGGACAACAATTCATTTTCATAATATTTATTTGTTTTACAAATTGATTGTTTGGAAAAGTTACCTGACTTTCCTGTGGAACAATTTATTGGTTCCTCTTTCTTGCATCTTTTGACAGCTTAAGTGACAACATTTCATGACCTATGATGTCATGACCTAAAAAGGGTTTCTAATTTTACCGGAAGTAGGCCTCAGTTTTTTCAGCCCAAGGTTGAATTTTCATTTTTCCTTCAGTCCAGAAGTCTCAAAGTAAGTTAAATGTAACTCAAAAAACGTTTTGGGTTCTTGTTTTTGAAAGTATTTTAATGCTTAATATATGATTCCCACCTTCTTAGAACTCCCACTTCTCGCCCTTTCCTCTCATGCCCCCTATTCTCCTCGTCTTCTGCTCCCCCTCACTGGTGCGACAGCTGGAAATACGTCTGCGTTCGCAGGCTGGAACATATTTTGTTTAAAGGTAAATGCCATTCACAAAAAAAAACAAAATAAATTTTCATCACTTTAATTTGTGGTTATTCCATGAACAGATAGTCTTACAACGCTAAGGAATAGTATCCAACTCTTAAAGTTTAAGACTCCTTATGCAGAAGTTCCTCTATCCTTACACAGAGTATTTAAAGTGCCCATATCGTCAAAATTTTTATTTTCCCATCTGATCCTATATTCCATGCAATGAACTTTGGCGAAAAAAATTTTCGATTTGGATGAAAAGCAATTTTTCTATGAAGTTTTAAAAACCTGAAAATCCTATTTTATTGCGGTCTACCCGTGCCGCTGATCACATCATCGACGTGCTCAGATTTGTGACGTAGATTAAGGAACACGTGACTTGAGGCTTGACTTATCTCGCATGTTTTACTTCTGTAAATTTAGTTTCGCAGTCTCTGCAAAATGCTTCTTTCCAGCATTTGGTATGAACTACTAACGTTTAATTTGCAGAGGTAAAACAAGCGAAATAAGTCAGCCTGAAGTCACGTGTTCCTTGATCTACGTCACAACTCTTTCCAAACCAGGGGAAGACTGGTGCGAATGGTGGACCAAAATGGCGGCAAATTTGAACATTTCAAAACTTCTAAAAAGATTGCATTTTATACAAATCGCATTTTCCTTTCGCAGAAGTTCATTGGGTGATATATAGAATCAGATAAGAAAATAAAAATTTTGATGATATGGGCACTTTAAGTCACAAATATGTTTCATTAAAATGATATTGATGTCTACAACATGAGCCTACTGGACATATAAGAAATGTGTCCCACTGCCTGACAACTCTGTTTCACTTGGAGTGGATGGAACATTAATTTTATTAAAGCATTGAAATCAAGTGTCTGATAACCTTCATATAAATGTAACTCCTCAATATTCTAGCCTCCCTTATGACTTACAGCATAAGAGGAAAGCATCAAAATGAAAATATTCTGCAAAAAAAACTGTGCAAGGACTTGTGAAGTACACAAGCTGTCCCCGTGGCTGGTAGTATTTTCAAGATCCCACCAGCCAGAGGGACAAGATCACAGAACACTGACAATATTTAACTGTAGAGTGACTCTAGCGTAGTATATAAGAAAAAGAACAATGTATCAAATTATTCTACAAATAAAACTGTGCATGGACTCGAGTCCAATTACCTTACACACAAGCTGTCCCTCTGCCCGATAGTATTTTCAAGATCCCATCAGCCAGAGGGACAAGGTCACAGAACACTGAAAATGTTTAACTGTAGAGTGATTATAGTGTAGTATAAAAGTAAAGAGCAATGGATCAAACTATTCTAGAAATAAAACTAAGTCCAGTTACCATCCTAATACACAAGCTCTCTCTCTCTCTGGTCGATAGTATATTTTTCAAGATCCTACAGGCCAGAGGGACAAGATGAGAGAACACTGAAAATATTTAACTGTAAAGTGATTGTAGTGTAATACAAAAGTAAAGGGCAATGTATCAAACTATTCTAGAAATAAAACTAAGTCCAGTTACCATCCTAATACACAAGCCCTCTCTCTCTGGTCAATAGTATATTTTTCAAGATCCTACAGGCCAGAGGGACAAGATGATAGAACACTGAAAATATTTAATTGTAAAGTGATTGTAGTGTAATACAAAAGTAAAGAGCAATGTATCAAACTATTCTAGAAATAAAACTGTGCATGGACTTGAGAGTCCAATTACCTTATACACAAGCTGTCCCTCTGGCCGGTAGTATTTTGAAGATCCTACCGGCCAGAGGGACAAGATCACAGAAAACCGAAAATATTACTGTAGAGTGATTCTAGTGTAGTATGAAAGTAAAGGACAATGTATAAAACTATTCTACCAATAAAACTGTGCATGGACTTGAGTCCAATTACCTTATACATAAGCTGTCCCTCTGGCCGGTAGTATTGTCAAGATCCTACCGGCCAGAGGGACAAGGCAAAGGAAGTTTGAATTCGGAGATTAAGAATTAAGAGCTCAATAAAATAATTCGTTTCAAGGAAAGACGTATTCAAAAACTCTTGTGCCTAAGTCAAAGACGTCTGCAAGACGTCTACAGTGCAGTGTTTATACTACCTGTACTGCTGTACAGTACAAGACACCTACAGTGTGCAATTTACGGTTTCTGTTAGCGGGAAGAGACCTTAAGAAATTTACAGCATTTACCGAACAATTCACTGCTTCAACCTCTACACATTATTCTCAACATTTCAGGTAAATAAAAACGTACTTGTCTTGTTGATCAACATAGTTTTACCACCGGGCAATTCCCATATTATGAGAAAGTATAGTCCGCCATATTGGAATAGCCGACAATATTCCGAAAATCCTCGGCTCGGAAACTCGCTCCTAGTACTCCTCGGTTGTCCTTCTGAGCGGTAGGATTTAGGCACAACCCAGGGTCTTCTCCCGACGATCCGCCATTTTGAAAATCGTCGAGGAGAAGGCCCTGGGGACGAGGTTGATACAGAGAGCAGACTGAGGCGCCATTGTGTTTGGTTCCTGGGTAGACGTCATCAGCAACCGCCCCCCCCCCCCCCCCAGACTCCCTAAAACTCGGTCGTGCAACACTTCCAGCGCGACTTTGAGAGGGCATAGAAAATCGTAAATTCGAGCAAACTCAAATATTTTTGTGCCCAAATGCTTCCAATAACAACTAAATTCGATTTAGCGAAAAAAATTTGGGGGTTAGGTGCACTTTACTACGTAAGAAAGCGTTGGTTATGCGAATTTCAAAGTTTAAATTAATGAATGGTAACTCAACCCGGGGGACAACTAAGCCAGGAGGAGTAAAGCTCGATGTCTCATTTCCAATGTAGTGTGGTTGTAAATAGCAGATTTTAAACAATTATCGTGTTCAGGGTGGCAATTTTTATCTACCGTTTTAAGTTTTTGTCACGTTTATAAAAGAAGAAACAAACCAAGCTGTCAGAGTGCATCGATCATGTATAGTTAAACTTCATAGACAAAAGCCTTGGACGGTACTTTCTTGCTAAGTTAAAAACATAGGCACGCAAGGCGTGCAAGAGTTATTTTTTTAATTAAAAGGTTATGAAAATGGGAGCATTTAATCGACTCTTTACAGTGATAATTTAGTTAATTTGACAAGCTTTTTGGCTACAATGTACAGCAAGAAAGAAACTGAGAATCTGATGTACATACGATCTTGTATCGCTAAGATAAGTTGTCATCTTAAGTTGTCGCAAGAGGGTATGGATAAAATATAGGCACGCTAAGCGTGTAGGAGTTTTTTGTTGGAATAAATGGGCTGGTGGAAGGGGGGGGGGGAGAATGGGTGACTGTTTTTCTGTAGGTTTTTGAGTTGTTGCGCAAAAAAGGGCTGTGAATTTTTTTTTTTTGTAGAGGGGCAAGCTATGTATGTGTATTGTGTGCTTCCATAATGAAACATGGAGTATTGACAGATGATGATTTAATACCTATATTATTTTTGTGGGTGGAATAACAGAAATATAGTACATGTAGGTCAAAACTGTTGTAAGTAAGGTATGGGTTAGAGACGACAAGAAAGATCGTATATCTTATAACCGCGCTTTTAAATATTAGCTGTTTTCCCAGCACTACAGTCACAACGCAATGCACATTCCAGAGACCCCTCGATGATTCAATTATTACGGTAGACACCATATCATTTGATCAACACAAACTATATTATTGCATCATCGTTCATCTCTATGATGACGTCATGGTTAATAATCACCTGAACATCTACCCTCACGTTTCTTATCTTCAAGCAGTCCTTGTTGCAACCTCGTTCTCTCCTCGCTCGCCCCAGGCGGTAAGATGAGAGACCCTGGGAACGAGGTTGTCCTTGCTGATTCATTGATGACTATAGCCAAGCAATCAACTGATCAATCTGTAGCACAACAACTGACAACAACGACTAGACACGAACTGTTTAAGCCTCTTATTGCACCTTCACACTGACCCGTCCATAACATACCCGATGCGCCGACTAAGAAGAATTTTTTTCACAAAAAAATAACTCAAAAATAGCAAGAAAGAGAAATAAGCTCTCTGACTCGTTTAAGCCTGATTTACTGATTAATTTGTAGTTTAACTTGGTGCCACGCAGTCTTCAAGGAACATTATTTTGAACAGTTTTCATACTTTTTTTACCTTTAACAAAAAAGATCTCGGACTGAAACGAATATCATAAAATGTCCTCGAGTTAACCATATCAAACCTCTTCTGCAGACACCTAAAAGCTGCCCAAATATGTTAACTTCTTTTTTGTTTAATATCCTGGGAACAAGAGGCCATAACTTGTTAGCTCTAACTGAATTTACTCCAGTGTGAAAAACAAAAGTGTTAAGTTACCATTTGTAACTAAAAATAGCAATATCTCGTTTTCTTTGTTCAAACATTTCATGGGAACAAGTGGTGACGATTCGTCAGCTCCAATTGAATTTACTCTCTTGTGAAAAACAGAAGTATCAAGTTACCAATTCTAACTAAAATTAGCAAACATCTCGGGAAAATAAGTGCTCACGAATCATCACCTCTAATTGAATTTACTTCCTTGTGAAAAACAAGGGTGTCAAATTACCCTTTGCAACTAAAAATAAAGATATCTCGTTACATTTGCATACAAGAACAAAACAATTGTCACTTCACTTATTTTGTAAACGTTAAAACTGTTTCAAATCTAAATAGTCTCGTCTCCTCTAAAATATGTCCTTTGAACTAGAAGCGCCGATTCGTGACCTCTAATTGAATTTACTCGTTGTGAAAAACAAAAGTATCAAGTTACCCTTTGTAACCTGAAATAAATTATCTCTTCCCATTTGTTTACTACTGACTCATGAACTACTTCAAAACGCAAAGCTCATCCCGTTCATAACTAGCCACCATTACACTGAAACAACCCGATGTATATTATTCAATTACCAAAGTCGTTGCACTGACTTAACACAAACATAGAACTCCCAAGACTTCATTTACCTCACTTAAGTTATCTTAAACAAGAAATTTTATTTTTCTTCTACTACAATTCGTCGTGCTGGCTATTAATGTGATAAAGCGAAAACCCTGATAACGTTGACGAGAAAAGATTAAGTTTCATTTACAACGTATCTTCTCATCCCAGTAGTAAACAAGAACCATTATAAATGTAAAATCGTCACAGAATAATTTCTTTTTGTTCTGTTGACGGAATTAATCGTTGTCTCTTCGCTTTTCTTGTCGAAACTTATCATTGAAACTGATCAATGATATAGATGCTGAAATTAACGACTCGCTCTCGACTCTGCAGCAATATTTAGGTTTCACTACAACACGCAAACGATTCGAACCTGGTCACAACCTCTTCACATTCCCTCTACTGCATTCCGCCCCCTTGAATACAATTGTTCATATCATAGAAACCACATCAACATTAGTAGTAGAGCGGCTAACACTCATTTAATTCAAAACCTTACATAATGGGAAAAGCTCACCCTTCATCGCATGCTCGCAGTTATACATGATCCCAAACACTATGTTTCTTTGACTGATTATCCAATTGTTAATGACTATCAAACCCGCCCACAAACTCCTCAGCCTAACCCACTGAAAATGTCGAGGTAAACCCAATATATGAATACTTTCTCCTCTTTTACAGAAGAATAAATATGGCCGTTCTCAACTGTTTCGGGATCAAATCTTCTCACTTGCCATTTACCTTTACAACAAGAAATTTGATTGGTGTTTAATAGTAGATCCAATCTGATTGGTGTGACATACATACATCTCTCACTGATCCACTGATCCACTCACTGAACCACCCGTCCATAACATACCCGACGCGCCGACTAAGAGGTATTTTTTTTACAAAAAAATAACTCAAAAATTAGGATAAAAAATTTTATAAAATACTCTGCGCTATAAAAATAACTTTGCGCGGATGGAGTCAGACTGCGTGTTCAAAGTTGGCTTTAGTTCTTTTATGAAAAGCATCTCATAAATTAAGCAGTCAAACTTGCTCTGGCACTTCCGTAAGATCTTGAATCTACGAGGTATGTCGCTTGGGTCCCCCCCCATGTTGATCTCTGACGTGCTTCCCGATGACAGATCCCTTGTGTTCATCAATGCGTTGATACAGGTGTCGGCATGTGTAGCCGACATAATCCGCATCGCACAGATCACACTTAAAATGGTATACAACGCATTGTTGGTTCACAATAGGGGGTTTGCTTTCCTTTGGCTTGATGACAGCTCCGATCTTTCGGCTTGTGTACACTGGATGGATATCTTTCCCGATTTTGCGACTTAGTTCTTTAAGTTGTCTCCGCACAGAATTGGCTGATCTCTGGTCCTTAAATGGTAATATTATTCTCACGGGTGCTTTCTTATCGTCACACTTCTGAAAGGATCTTATATCTCCTGGAACTTTTGCAGTAACAAAATCTCTGATTGTTGATTGCAAGAGTGGGACTGGGTAATGCAGTCGAGAGAAAGTCTCCGTGAGACGTTCACATTCTTGGTGGAACAGTTGCCAGTTCGAAGAAAGCTTAAAAGCACGATTCAGCATTGTTTTTAGCAGCGACCGTTTACATCGCACATCGACATGACTTTGATAATGCAACAATAATCCAGTATCTGTTGGCTTTTTATACACCTTTGTCTCCAGGCGGGACATGTGTTTCACGATCTCCACCCCCAGAAAGGGAAGTTTGCCGTTTGTGGCTAGCTCCATGGTGAAGTTAATTGAAGGATGGCTGTCATTCAGTGTGGATAGAAATGCTTCAGCTGTTTCCACGTTGGGCATTATGCTAAACGTGTCGTCCACATAGCGTTTGTAGAAATCCGGCATTTTACCTTGGTCTTGGAGTCGTTCTTCAATACTACACATGAACGCGTTGGCCATTAGGGGTCCCAGGGGCGAGCCCATTGCGACACCATCCACTTGTTCATACAAATTTCCCTCAAACTGAAACAACTGGTTCTTCGTGGCAATGTTTAACAGCTCTACTAGATCTGCTTTCGTAATGTGGAGACTATGTTCCATTTAAGGACCAGAGATCAGCCAATTCTGTGCGGAGACAACTTAAAGAACTAAGTCGCAAAATCGGGAAAGATATCCATCCAGTGTACACAAGCCGAAAGATCGGAGCTGTCATCAAGCCAAAGGAAAGCAAACCCCCTATTGTGAACCAACAATGCGTTGTATACCATTTTAAGTGTGATCTGTGCGATGCGGATTATGTCGGCTACACATGCCGACACCTGTATCAACGCATTGATGAACACAAGGGATCTGTCATCGGGAAGCACGTCAGAGATCAACATGGGGGGGACCCAAGCGACATACCTCGTAGATTCAAGATCTTACGGAAGTGCCAGAGCAAGTTTGACTGCTTAATTTATGAGATGCTTTTCATAAAAGAACTAAAGCCAACTTTGAACACGCAGTCTGACTCCATCCGCGCAAAGTTATTTTTATAGCGCAGAGTATTTTATAAAAATTTTTATCCTAATTTTTTTATCCTATTGTTATCTAGCCTTTTGTATTTTAATTTTTATCACTTACCTTTTGTAACATTTAGTACATATTTCCATATTTTTATCGCTTTTTATATTCTCACGTGTGATTTTACATCTTATATGCAAAATTCTATTCATTTATTTCTTACTTGAAAATGATCTCAGCGAGATCGAAACGTCGTATTTTTTCAGTAACAACAATAAACAATAATAACAATAGTAACTAATAATAGTAACAGTAACAAGAACAATAACAATAATAACAATAACAATAATAATAATAATAATAGTGATAATAATAATAGTGATAGTGATAATGATGATGATGATAAATAATGATGATGACAATGATGATGATGATAAAGATGATGATACCAGGGCTTCGTAGAAGCACAAAGTAAGACATTGCTTTGATGAACCATAATTATGTTTTTGAAGTTCATTTTTTAATCAAAACATGTTTCGGATGAAGCATCATCCATCGTCAGTAGTACTATGAGATATAAAATGAAATTTGTGCAAAAAATAGTGTAACAAAGTGAGATATTAACAAGAATAATTAAGGATGAAGGCACTAACTTCAAAAACTTTGTATGAATCATCACGTGACGATATAAAAGTACATACTGATGTCCGAACCGGCTACATTAATATAAAAATATGATTGATAAGCAAAGTTATACAGTCACATAACCTAAGCACTTGTGAAGAACGAAACAATGTGCTATGAAAAAGCTGCGAGTCACTCTCGCAAAATTCTGTTCATCTGGTAAAATAAAAAAAACAAAATAACAATAATAATAATAACAATAACCATAACAATAACAATAATAACAATAATAATAATATAAACAAACAAACAAACAAACAAACACTACCTGTGATGGCTGATGCGTTCCAAATGTGTCCTGACAAACACCGTTCAAATGCCTATCAATCTTCGCAGAATTTGCCAACAAACTGCAGTCATTCACCCATGAGGAGTTTGGCAGTGGTTGGACATCTCCCGACATGGAAGGGAAGTTTTCAAAATCGGTGTAAAGCTTGGAGCCCAGGAACGGTTGAAGAAACATTAACATGTCTGTCTGGGTTGACTTGTACCCAGTCCTTGAATTTGTGATAAACACTTGAGACATTTGGATCTGGAGGGCCTGGGGCCGAGAATCTTTGTATGCTGCACAAGGTTCACTTAGGCAAGGGATAATAATCTGCAAAAATGTGAGAGGTCATAAGTAGGTCTAGGTGCTTTTCTTCCTCAATTACTGTAAAATCCCATGTTAAAGCCCTCAGAGCTTATATAACTTCACGAGGGGTTTTGGGTGGGCTTATAAACAGGGATGGGGGGAGACTTCTATCCGGGGGCATTAAGCAGACTAAGGAAATGTTTCGGAACGATGACAGAGATAAAACATATCTGGGAAACGAATTAAAGCTAACATACCATTACAGTTAGAGTTGTTACATTTATTTAACACCTACATTTACAAATTCCAAAAGGAACGCACTTCTACATTAGATGGGCTTACCTCTGGGGGGATTGTATCTGGAATAATATCTTTCTTACCAAATAGAGGGGTTTGTTTCCAAAGGGGTTTTAACCAGGAGGACTTTAATGTGAAATTTTATGGTACTTCAAATTTCCCTTTATTTACTACCATGCCTAAATCATAGCCATGAGATGAACACATACATGCAGCACTGTAAATGCTACATTATTATCAGATTATGTGCTCAAGGTTTCTATGAGGAAATAACTGAGGGGGCTTGGGGCTGAATCAACTGCACCTCACAGAAATTACTAGTGATTTTAAAGTTCACTGATTAATTTTGAGTAATTTTCAACTAAGTGTCATAAAACCAAAACAATTTCTTACCAATTATACCACTAAGCCAAGGTCAACCTTCTTCTAGTTTCCTAAGGAATTTCATTTCCCAGAAATGTTTCTAAATCATCCCAACACTTACCAGAAAGTATCCCATGAAGTAGATGAGCTCTGGCCATTGCAAACTAATACTTTATAAAGACCCTGTTATATTTACGTTAATTAATACAAACAACAATACTACAACAGATAAGCCTAAGCCTGTTGTTGTTGTTGTTGTTGTTGTTGCTAGCCTACCTTTGGCATAAGGGCTTCAATTCTGATATCAATATGACTTGCAAGTGGATTAGATTGTTGAGCTTCACCAATGGACCATGTCTGAAAACATAACAGCTATGTTATTGCACATAAACACGGTAAAAGGATACAGCTTGTACAGCAGACAATAATATAGTACATAAGTTAACCTACTGAAAGACTACCATGAAAGTGGTCCTCTTTACTAAAACAAAGCAAGTAGCAGTGTTTCAGCCAAAAAAAATTACTTGAGGGCCAAAGTGGCCCCTGAAGACTGTTTCTAGGGAGGCAACTTTTTAGGAAAGGGGCCAATAAATTAAAAGCTACAGAAGGAAAAATGCATCAGGGTACCAACAAAAATAAAGCATTTTCTTTGCATCTATGATAAAATTTAATAGTAAGTGCTTTTTGAATTGTTTCTATTCAATAACGTTTCTTTTCAATCAGGATACAAGAGAACAGTCCTTAGGCACACATGATGTAGTCAGTGATCAAGAGTTTGCAATGCATTATAAGGCGATTTCAAATTACGGTCTTACATTTTATGTTTTAGAAGGAAATATCTTTCAATATGATTTTCTAAAAGGGCATAATGTGCACGACAAAATAACAGTTACTGATCGTTAACACAGAGAAAAGTAATCACCACTATGGCAACTAAACCACAAGTTTTGGTTGCAATTTCGAGCTTGGGTATGGTTTTCTAAATACTATGCCTGTGTTATGCCTGCAGTCTAGCAAAAGGAAAGGGCCAAATAAGCCCCTTTTTTGTTTTTCTGGGGGCTATCTCTGATTACAGTGCAGGATTTCCGCAATTGGTGCGGTCTGGCGGAAACAGTGAAAGTTGTTTACACATTTACATTGAGGACCTGGCTGCTCAGAGGATCAATGGCACTATCATAGCAGGGCTATCATTAAAGGGGCACTGTAACGGTATTTTAGCGTCATTTTACAATGCCGAAATATGTTCCTGCATCAATGGAAACCCAAAAATAATGATGCAGTTTTGTTACCTAGGACTTTATCACTACACTGAAACCATTTATTGCCGCCTAGAACTTAGCATGGCAAGGATGGAAATGGATTGAAATTTGAAAAAACTTGTCAGTTTTTTCAAATTCTAGAGCCATTCTTTGAGAATATTGCCAGAAATTCATTATGGTTTGCTCTCTGAGCCACCATTCGTTTGATATGTTTCTTCTAGTCCATTCGAGCATTTTGGGAACGAGTAAAGGTACCCGGTAAAGATTTTAGCAACGAATGAGGCTGAAAACAGCAAAACTCTCGTGACGGTGCTCCTTTAAGTTTTGATTCACCTGTAGCCGTGATCTTCACACCTGTCACAAATTTGTTACTTTATGCATTGGGTGAATTGTTCCAACTAAACTGTATAAGCAAGTTCACCCAAAACAACAAGGGCCCAGATCATGTACATGCTCAACCGTAACAGGCACAACAGGTTACAGCCCGGAATCTACTGGATAAAACACTATTCAGTGGATAACTATAAACAGCATTGTTCGTTCTTTGAAAACTGCAGGGTGCAGGTAGACTAGTAATACATGCAGAGTACACAAGCATAAAATGAACCATGGATCTAGCTGTCCATAAACTTCTAGCATCTTTAGACTTCGAATTCTGTGGTAGTCATTTTGTAATGCTGCACAAAGATTGTTGTTCAAGTCCCATTTTTTTCAAGCATTCAATGAAAAACCTAAATACCTAAAAGATAATCTTTGCACCATATTAAGTAAAATTTATGTAAAACCACCTCAATATAACACACCTTGTTATAGCGAAAATATTTGCCAGTCCCCTGACACTGCATTACATTAGTTCCAATGAGCCTAATTCTAGTGTAACAGACACTTCAATTAACCCCCTTTAAAAGGTCACCCAGATAACATGAGTACATACATGTACATGTAGATGTAGCAAGTACAAGTAGCTGAGCATTCTTTGTTCCACTGTCTGTGATATAAGCATATGTCTGTGTTACTTACTCTCTCTCCAAGAATGCTTTGCATGAACTTGTTAAGCCACAGACAAGTTGCAGTGTCCACAGTCAACTGAATTGGGTTTAACTGCATAAACAGGTTTGGACAAGGCACTGAAATCATGAATATCTTTGTTACCCTTACAATGCTATGGTGTGCACAGCCTATGTTAGACATTGAGGGTCAGAATAATTGTTGATAAAACAATCAGATTTAGACAGACATGTGTATTTCCTGTTGTAACATTTGCTGTTGTATTTATTTTGTGTTTATTTGGGAGATGCAGAAACTTAAAATCTAGTGCATTGGACTCTGGTCTACTGTAGGTTCCAGTCCTTTCAGGGCCATTCTGTTGTGTCCTTGGGTAAGACTTGACTCTCACAGTGCCTCTCTCTACTGAGGAGTATAAATGGTCCCAGAAAATTGTTGGGGCCACTTGACAGGCTGCTGGAGAGTAACATGCAATGGATGAGCATCACATCCAAGGAAAGAGGCTGGGGAGAATATCAATTCTCCTTACCACTTCATGCCAGGCAAATAATGAAAATTACGTAATGTCGTGAGTGAGAGGACAAGCATACGTGTCCTCTTTACATTGCTTTTTCTGCGGTGGGCTCGGACATCAGCATACTAAGGGCGCCGATGGCAGCTGCTATCAGTCCATTTATGAGCTCACTGAACCCTCCCAACCCGTGATGAGTGATGATGTAAGTGACAAAGATAGACCACAACACCAGGAACTACGACCCCTACTCTTTTCGAATAGTGTGTGGGTTCTTTAACGTCCTTATCCGAGAAGACTAGAAAGAGTAAAAAGATTAATGGAGTTAAGTGCTCAGAGCTGTGAGCTAGTTGAGCTTAATTAAGAAGCTTCACATTTTTACTGGCTCTATGGGATGCTAGTAAACATTTTACAGTTTACAGGTAAGTATAATTTGTCTGACAAACAAGGCCATCTGATTTGGAACATCTATGACCTGACTACTTGACAAATTACAGTGCTCCCTTAAAATTACCATAAAAGTTTGGTTTTAAATTAGTTTCTTGGGAGAGCCACTCCTTTTGAAACATGAGTAAAATAACTTAAGATTAAAGTATTTACAATCTAGTTAACTGTTCTATTACCTGCAGATCCTATAGATCCAGGATAGTAATACTGCGTGAAGTCCAGCTGAAATGCTGGCATGTCAGAAGGTAGATACAATGCCTTTTTATCAGACGATAGAAATGCAGTTTCCTCTTTACTAACATTGCTAGTTGTCACAGGTAAGATGAAGAATTCCTCACAGCGAACCACAAAACAACTTTCAAGCATGAACACTTGCCGTTGAAGATTGCTCCTGATTGAGTGTCCTGATTGTCCAGCTCGTGAAGGTGCACTTGTATGTGAAGAACCTGGCTTTCCGATATTTGTGCGAGGGGAGGAAGGAGTGGAGTGAAGTGGAGAAGATGGAAGTGATGAACCTTCTTTACCATTTACACCAACAAGAGAACTCTGAAACAAAATGGAATTTTGTCATCATTGTCCTGAAAACTGGTCAAGCATCCTTGCCAATAGTTACAGGAAGTTCCTTGTCTATTGAACTAAATTTTTTTTACCTCTTTCATCATTTGAAATTTCCATTCTTTCAAAAGAATAACACAGATTGAAAAAGACACTCCCAAAACTTAAAGGTTGAATGGATTCATACCAAGCTTCATCCAGACAGAACAAAATTTGGCAAGTAGTATAAAAGTTTGTCTGAAATTGGCACCATCATTTTTGTAATTATCAAGAACATGATTAAATCTCACAACTGATCAAAGTCTAAGTCCTCTTTGCAACACCAAAACATTATCAAGCAAATAGGTAATGAGAATAAAGGAAATCATTAGTTAAGTCATATTGTCTTGATGTAACACCAAATTCTCAGAATGGACATTAAAAGATTTGCATGGCTGCTAGTAAGGAGAATTGGGAATGGAAGAGCTTCAAGTCATGTAAATAAATGACAGGTAAATTTTAATTATTTCTTACATCACTCCTGGCTCGATGATGAGTCTGTGAAGCTCTTTGAGGTGATAACTGTTTGTTCCTTTGTGAGTTCCTAAAAGCGTTCAAAAGCTGATTGACCCAATAAGCACGAGTTAAGGAAGCCTCATTGTGAGAAGGCCAATCAGAGCGGGAAGTTCCAGCCAGGTGATATGGATAATAATCAACTGATAACTTGTTCATTTGCAAATGCATAGCCCCACCATCACCAACACTTTGCTCCGAATCATCACACAAGTGCAGGTCAATACTGCCTGTCCTCAAGTGATAACATGTTTCCCGCACATCATGTTGTGTAAAGAGTGCATTTAAAGACTCATATTCAGACTTTCGTTCATGTATCATAGATCCTGAATAATGCGTTTGTTGCTGAGTAGCCTGGCCTGCAGGCTGCCCAGGATTGGCCCTAGGTCCTTTCTTCTCAGCTGTCCGTGACATGGCCTGGGTTACAGAGTGCAAAAGACCAGTTAAAGCTTGTAACTGTGATTGAGTAAGGACCCATAAAATATCATCCAAGAGAAGTTCCAGTCTTGCTGATAACACTGCACAGTCTTCAAGACGTTTTTTGATTGTAATGTGTAGGGCTGAGTGGCTTGTTATAAGACGCAGAGGAGTTGACTGTTCAGTTGATTTCTCCTGGAAATAATTTTCAATCTTGATTAATAACAATTTAGATGTAGAACTTAACAAAAAGAGAAGAGATACTAAGTTAATTACATGACGTTTCAAGGACATCTTGTCCACATTATCAAGTGACAGGAAAATTCAGTGTTGAAATGTAAAGGAGCGAATATACAATATGTTAATTTACATGACAATTTGAACAGTTTCGCCCTTAGGGAATCACCTTGAATGTTTAAAGGTGGTTTTTCCTTTTGTATGAATAGCATTTCATACAAAAGGCATTCAAATTTGCCCTTGCATTTTCTTAAGACTGTGATGTTCTCAGTCAGATCCCTTGGGATAGTTCCATGTTCTGACATGCAATGTTTACAAATGGAAGATTGCTTGTGTTTATGTTCTTCAACCTGCTCATGGAGGTGTCTCATTGTATAACCAATGTAATAACCTGTATCACACAGGTCACATGAAAACTTGTAAACAACATGTTGTTGATTAACGATGGACGGTTTAATCTAATAAATACATCCCTTCCAGAAGGCGGGACTTTTCGTATGTATTAGCTCTAGAATTACTACGGTTATCCAAGTAGTAAGGGTACAATCAAATAAACAATAACCTTTCAACCTTTCATAAATCTGGGTTTTTTTATCACCATGGAAAACAACAAATTAAATTGCGGTTTCACTGTATTTGATGATCTCACAAGCTAACAGAAATTGTACAAATCTCAGCTTAGTTTGTACACAGCTGTCCCAAGAAAGGCTACGTTGAACAGAGGCCTGCATGTGACATTGCCAAAAGGTACTATTGGTGGACAGAGTTCAACATTGCTTTCAGATTGAAGTTCAAAGTATTTCATCACCATTAACAACATTAATTCTTTTATGGTGCACCTGGATTGTCCTTCATTGCAGGAATTCACAGTAAGGTTGGGGTATTGCAAGTTCTGAGTACACTGTATTTCTTTAATCAATAATTTTGCAGACTACCTTTGGGCATTGTTGGGAAAGACATTGGGAGACAGAGCATTTCAAGTTGCGTCTCCGGGACTGTGGAACGGTCTCCCAAATGACATTAGAAATGCTAAGACAATGGACGTTTTTAAGTCCTTAGTGAAAACTCATCTTTTTAGGAAAGCATATGCTTGTTATTTTTAGAATTTTATATTTTTGATGCTGTGTAATTTTTGGCTTATATCTTAGATATGGTTTGGATAGTTTTATTATATTAGATTTATTATTTTTATTTTAATGTAACTTGTAAGGCGCATTTGAATATATTCTTATAGATATTTGCGCCGAATAAGTAATAAATTATTATTGTTATTATTATTATTATTATTATTATTAACTGATTTGGATAACCTTTCTCAAAACAGCTGTACACATTTTGTATTTTCTTACATCATACAAAGCATTGGCATCTATCCTAAGAGTTGACCATGTTATTTCTTTAAATGTCAAGACTTCTCCCCTCGTCTCATCTTTCACTCTTGTCATGCGCAGGTCATCTGGCTGCCACTTAGGATTAGTACTTTGAATAAAAAGACGTGACATCTGGAATGTGGCAAGAAAAGCTTGAAACTTGAATGAAATGATCACAGAGTTTATCTGAACGAACATTCCATCAACCACTTTCTCAACAAAACCATACCTATTAGGAGCTTTTTCCCTGTAAAAGGTAAAATAAAATACTAATTTATATTCTTCTATGGCACAGAGGGCAATTTTTTTTATTTAAAGACCCAGACCTAACGAAATATTTTTATTAATTGATAGTAGGGCTAAAGCATCACAATGAAACTTATATATGATACACAACAAGCAGTTAGGGTAATTCATACCAACTCTGTTTTGGAAGCGCAGCTTATACAGTCAAACCCCCCACACAACCACCCAAAATGTCAAGCCAACTATGAAGGTTGTTGCCTATGGGAGGTGGTCGATTAAGAGCATTTAAACCAATAATGGGTCAAATTTTTCCCCAATAGAATATGGTAACTGCAGAGACTTGCCCCATACAGTGTATGCCAATGTAAATGAAATGTTTTATTTTAATAATTTAGTCAATTTTGAGAAAAAAATCCCAAGTTCTTTCCGCTACAAAATTTCCATCTCTTGTACTAGCCAGGAATACAATGATGTTACAACACCTTATTACTCAATTTCCGCTCTATCACCTGTCAAGTGTACACTTGCAAGAGGTTAAAAACAAAGGAAAATTTCACATTTTTAACTCTAAAAGTGGTTGTGGTTGCTAACGAGAGGTGGTTGCTTACAAGAGGTTCCAAATATAGTGATCTGAGTTGAAAACTTTTGATATTTTGGAAAACTGGTCGCCGATGAGAGTGGTCACAACTGAAGGTTAGACTATACTGTAGCAACATGGCCAAACTGTGCCAGTGGAGTGGGGTGGGGAAGGGGGTGCAGTAAAGCCCAACTGACTGGAAATATTACCAAGTGTGACTCCAGTTTGGTTTTACATCTGACTTACTTGGCAGGTTGAGGAGGTGGGTTAGGTGGGTGAGTCTGGGGAGAGCCAGGTGGTGGCATATTGATATCTCCATCTATTGCTTCCATATTGACCTCAACACGGTCAAGGTACTGCAAATTAACATCACATTCTCTATGTTAGTACTGTAAATGCTAATAAAAATAGCTGTTATACAGACTTGAGCAATGGTTTGACATACAAATGAGGCACATGGATCCATTCTGCTTGTATATGACCCACCTACTACTACCAAAAAACAGATTTCTTCAAAACTTTGTGACAGTGCTGTTCATTTATAATTTACAGTACATCATGTATAAATTATTATAATTTTATACAGTGCACTTAGTGAGAAAGAACATACCAGGCATATTGGATCTGTTTTGAGTCGTGTCCAGTGAATCTGTAAATGAAAGAAACATACTGAGTCATGTACATTTAGTTAGCCATTTCAGACACGTCCCAATAGGCCACGTTTCATATCACCTATCATCACGAACAAACTATGTGATGGTGCACTACTGAACTTAGTTAACAATAGACATCCACAGTTAAACAGAATGCAGATAGTGATAATGACAGTCTAGATTTTCACTCAGATTAGAAAATTAATCATGCTGTGATGGCATGCTGACCTCAGGACTAGTGCACTGCAGATCAAGATGGTCTAAGTTCAAGTGCTGGTGCTGGGTATTGTGTTACATTCCTAGGCAAGATACTTGTCTCTCAGAGCACCTGTCTTCACCCAGGTGTACAGTGTACATGTACATATATGGGTACTGGTAATTCAAACTGCTGGGGGTAACCAGTTTTCACCTGGCCCAGGTTGTTTGATGACTGGATAATGTCATCAACTGGATAAATTGCTATCCAGTGGATAAGTGTTAACAAAACAAACCACGCTATCCACTGGATAGGGATTTATCTGGTGGATAGCGTTATCCACCTTTCGAACAACCAGGACTAGGAGGGCAACTGGTTCTCACAGGCAGGGAACAGGACTCTTTTATAACAAAAACTTTCAGGACTCTAGATAATCAAACCAGGTGCACAAAATAATCCTCACAGGGCAGTCAAATCACCTTGTACCTGGCTCCTACATATAACCCCTCAGATAACCCTGCAATAGACTAGCTTCCTAGTCACTAGCCCCCACAAAATCTAGTCGCAGGGAAGAAAATTTGGTCCCTGCGACTAGTCCCATGAATTCAAACTGGCTTGAATTCGTGGGACTAGTCGCAGGGACTAAAGTTGGTCCCTGTGACTAGATTTTGAAGCAAAAATGGCCAGTTCACACGATGCGACTGGTCCCTGCGACTAGTCGCAGGGACTAGTTGCCAGTTCACATGTTGCGACTAGTCCCTGCAACTTGTTGCAAGAACTAGTCACAGGGACTAGTCCCATCGTGTGTGCCGACCTTAAAGAGGGTGTTAAACTGGATTCTCTCGCTACAGGGCTTAATATATTTCCCCAACAAGTTAACTTTTTAATGTGCAGGATTAGGTAATCCAACATTTGCCATCATGTACACTAATAGTAAATGTGCAGTTCTGGAATATATCCTAACTCCCCCCACAGAAGGGATTGGAATTTCCTGGGGGGTGAGAGGTTCTGTGAGGCCAAATAAAATTAAAGAAATGTATGAAGCTAAGTTGGAATTTCCAGAGGGGTGGGGATCTTAGAAAAAATCCCTTCCGTGGGGGAGGTATGGATATTTTCCGGAATTTTACAATGACAGAAACATACAAGTAGTATGAAGACCTGAAACTGGCAGGTGTGTTGGCAGACAACATTTAGTGTGATTCAAAAATAAAAACAAAATGTAATTACATTTATTTAATATTCATTTTATAATAATTTGGGCAAAGTTGAGACTAATAGCAAGACTACCCACAGTCTTCCTTCCCAACAGTGATCCAATCTTTTATAAAAATTTACTCCACATTTCAATTTTTAAAATCTTGTTTCAATTTCTTGGAAAAAGTATACTTTATTGATGCAATTTACTTTGAGGAGTCATTTATACAACATATCAGGATGATTTGCAAAATTATCTGTTCTAGAACATTTCTATGACAACATTTAGAATTCACAAATATTGCTCCTAAATTTACACTTGCAATGTACAGAACTGTAAGTGGCTACAAGTTGACAAAATGTAGCACCATTCATTTTGTATTTTATTGGCAACTATTGTGAAATTTAGTTCTTCAAAAAATTCATTTTCATCTCAAATCAGGTTTTATTCAAGAAACCTTTTGCCAAGTCTGCAAATTAAAACATCCACTTATGCAAATATCAGAGAATTATTTTATACACATGGGAACTGAAGTTTAATATCATTTAAATTTTAGCTTATAGACAGTCCTTCATGAATAGTCTTCATGAATCTTCTTCAAATTTCCACATATCTTTTCAGTTTTAGGAAAGAAATCCAGTTCACAAAATTTTAGAATTGTCTTTCCACTCATACTTTCGTCTAAACCGTAATTCTGATACATTGTTTGGCACAGATCCATTTGGAATGAATTTATTTAGCACCAATCAATAGATTTATAACAAAGAGATAAGTCAACAATGAAAGAATCAATATTCATACACGTGAAAGTTGCATTGAAATTACAATTCAGCTCAACGGAAAACTAGCTTCATTTCAAGCTTTGCTTTTGATACCCAACACACAATAAAATATATAAGTTTAATTTCATTTTAGCCACTCATCCTCAATAAAAGCTGATACAAGACCCTGTAGATCGATCGATAGTTAAGCTGAAGCTTTGTAAGTTTTTATTTCTGATCTTGTGGTACCGGTATGTATAAAAGTTTCTCTGTTAGCTTGATAATTTTATTCACTTCATAGATCTTTATAGTTATCGGCTAATTTCCCTTTAACATGTTCATTGAACAAGACGAGTGCGCCATACGATGACAAGTGAACCCTAAAGTTGACTGTATGACAGTAAGCTTACAGTTGCACTGAAACAACTTCCTACCTTGGCTGAAATTTTGTTGCACACAGCTTTTGTAAGACGAATCCATGGAGGCAACTCGAGGAGCTCGGAGAGAGTCGTTTCATCTAGCTCAAGGTTATGAAGTTCACCTTCTCCCTTGAGAAACTTCACGCTGATTTTGTTAGGTGAGAGATTCTTCGTAAACCTAGAAGAATCGAACGAAAATAAATGGACAACACGTTAACTTAATTCACGTACAATGACATTGCCGGTCGCGCACTTGGAATATGGTCTTGTTGGCTCAATATAAACAATTCAATACCTCGCCAGTTGCTTCGCAATTTGGTTCTTTACCAAACCAGACATTATGTCGCGAGATAAACCCTACAATCGGCGATGTTTTCTCCCCCATCCCTCTCTGCGCTTCAACATACTGTTGTTTCGAAGTTTGGACCCCGCGCTTGCGCAACACATTCCAGAACTGGGTAATGACGTAACTTTTGCCACCAGAGACAGGCAGGGTGGAGTGGATTTTGAAGTCATCTTCTACAAATTTGTACCTGTTCTTATCCTCACTGCGAAAAGTTCATTGGACCACAGTAATCATGCCTCGTTAGAGGCTAGCGGAAGATTGCAATGAAGTATAAACATGTTGTCTACAGATATTTGATCATCAAAATATAAAGCCTTCAATCGAAGGTGAGTCAGCTAACATGCCCGATTTCAATTTATCATCGATCTATCGATGTTAAGCGAATTGTGTCGACAAAAATTATTTTCTTCGTTTTCTAGTAGTTAAAAGAAGTGCTAAAATATAATCATTTATGTTACCTTGCTTTTGAAATGTCTTTCTCATGTTCGCTTCTTTTATTCAGTGGGTGTGTGCAACCAAAGTGCTTGGCCTGAGTGAAAATTGCGATTTTTTATTTTGATACAGCTAAAAAACTTCACATTTGATAAATTTAATACACCGTGTCGTGTTCCGTTCCATGTATTTAAAGGAAACAGAGTACAACGATAACTCACTTACACAGAACACTGTGAGTTTCCAAACGTCAGTTCCACTGACCAAACAACAGTCCGATCTCTCTTAAGTAAACGCAATAACTAGGAAAGTTTCTTTCCACTGACACGAGGGTCGATTGTAGCTGCATTGATGCCAACAATTTCAAGCTCAATAAACGAACAATGTGTGATTTCTGCCGAAATTTAGACAGCTGTTACGTAGGTACCGACGGCAAAACAGTGGGCCAGACCACCCAAGTAGGTACACAAACAAAGGGAAAATTTTGACCCTCTCACTGAACCTTTAGCTGTTTAGGTTCCGCCAGTTAAACTGGAATACATAAACACTACCAAATTTTCATATTTGGAATTGTTGTACCATCTTCCAGTTTGGATCGCATTTCAGTTAATACGCCTTTTTAACTCATTTGCCAATCGGGCGCTTTCTACCCTCAAACCCCCTACGGCAAAACCCTCGAGAGCCCGTCACGCAATTACTGTTTGTGCGGGCCACATGTACTGTACCATGTATCAATTTGAACGTTACGCTACATCACAATTACTATGAAACTAACTATATATAACTTATTGAAAGTAATGATAATGTGTACAACGATTAAAAATCTAGAAAACAATGCTCGCTCTAAGAAGAATTCAAATCATCTTCCAGTTACGAGCTAAAATACTGATATGGCCAGCATTTCCACTGAACTTCGAAGTTCATCGTGACGGGACAGCAAGGCTACTCACTCGGAAAGTTTCTGGTTGAAATAAGTTTTAGTAAAAGCTGTCAAAACTCACTCAAGCCGGTTAAATTTTCTAGGCAGACATAACATCATGATACTCAATAAACCAACTTTCATACCTGAATAACGTGTGAAGAACTTGCAGTTTCTTGGTTATGTTGATGTTCATCTTTCGAGCAAATCTCTACGCGCCTATCCGTCTAAATATATCGCCACACCACTTTCAGAACACGCTACAAATCGTTTCACCTTCCAAACATTTTCGACAAACATTTTTACTTTCTTTTTCAAATAAATAATAAATGTGCACTTTTGATAAAATTGGAGATTATATCTCGACAAAATTGCCGTAACTATTCGTACGCCTCTCTTGTTTATAACTAGCTGGTGAATCACCGAAATGTTATAAATGTTTCATTGTTTTTGTCCTTCAAGATAACCTGGCTGAAACCGCATTCTGAATTTGTAATATTTCGCCGCGGCCCACCATGGGAGAAGCTAGGATTTCAGACGTAATTCATGTTATTTCCACAATGTTTATGTTTTTTTTCCACAATGCTGTTTCTTTTTCTGTTTCGCTTCTTTTATTATACAACAATTCAGCAAGATTTGAGAGGCTGCAGAAGCCAAGGGCTTGAATTATACATGAACCTGGACCCACACAATGCAATTTCTTTCGCTTTTATTGCTTCTTGTCGAAATTCTCATCACGTAATGTATAAAGCACGTCATCATTTAAACCTCAATCTCTTTCACACGAACGTACTCTGCAGTTTCATTATAGACCATTTTCAGGGGCCTGCCATTAAATAGCATTCCGGCGTCTCTCCAAATCAGATGACCAGTCTTCTCAAAACTGAGGATTTATTGGAACCAATTCTGAGTGCAGAGTCTGCATTTTGAGGTCAGACAAGAACCGTCAACCGAGTGATGCCGTTATTATCTGAGTTTCCCTACAAATTGAACGAAGGAAACTAAAAGAGCTGGTAAGAGAAGAGGGACAGAGAAAGTTTTATAAAGCATGCAGAAAATCTAACCTTACCGCTATATCCATTACATTGAACAGTTTGGTTTCTTTACTGAATTACCAGGGAATTAGAACAAATTTGCATTGTATTGCTCAGGAGTGGTAAAAGCATTAACCATGCTGCCTGGAACGTTTTGGCTAATAAAATTGGGTTGGACGAGCTGCAAGGGGAAACTTAGAGAAGTGTTATAAAAGTCAGCGATTCTGTTTTTAAATATGAAAATACACCAAACGCATTGAATGGAAGCGATACGAACCATTGTTGGGTCTTTGTAAATTAATCTAGTTTACAGCAACAGCAGAAAAATTGCCAGGTTGAACGCATGTGTGAAGTCAACTTGCCACGAGTCGACCTTCGATAATTAGTCGCGTCACGAGTCCCCAAACGACGGAACTGAGATATATATTGGAAAATTATTCTAGAACTTCCTTTAGCTCTAACTGAATCAATTCGGCATAATAATTTTCGTTTAAGGGGCACTGTCACGGTATTTTAGCGTCGTTTACAATGCCGAAATATGTTCCTGCATCAATGGGAACCCAAAAATAATGATGCAGTTTTGTTACCTAGGACTTTATCACTACACTGAAACCATTTATTGCTGCCTACCACTTAGCATGGCAAGGATGGAAATGGATTGAAATTTGAAAAAAACTAGCCAGTTTTTTCAAATTCTAGAGCCATTCGTTGAAAACATTGCCAGAAATTCATTATGGTTTGCTCTCTGAGCCACCAATCGTTTGATAAGTTTCCGTTAGTCCATTTGAGCATTTTGGGAACGAGTAAAGGTATCAGGTAAAGACGAATGAAACTGAAAACAGCAAAACTCCTGTGACAGTGCTCCTTTAAGTGTCATAAACTATTATCATGATTATGACATGGAATGGGGAAGTAGCGCAAAAAAATTCGTCTTCAGAGTTCCCGATCGAGGTCCTATTAGCCGTTGGGGCCTTGGCACGAGGAAAAGGTGGGGAAGAGCTATTCTGTACCTTTTCCTTGTGCCAAGGCCCCGACGGCTAAGAGACCATGATACAAGGGTTATTGCTAGAATGGATACTCCAAAATATGGTGAGACACTTCGTGACACACAAACAGGTACAGGCAGATAACGGACACCCTTTTAGGCAGAGAATGACTGCTGGGTCAGGCACTGATTTCTAGTGATAAGGTCTAAAAAATGGTTAGCTTTCATAAATTGTTCTGGTTACACCATGATTAAACTTGGTAAACCTTTGGTAAGACTTTACTAAGATCACCACATTTTGGAGCATCCATTCTAGTCACAACCATGATACTACTCAGTTGGTCTAAGATTTTCGCCAATTCAGCACTGACTAGTTTCCCTTCCCAGTCACCCACTGCTTGATCTTTACCAAAACCCGCTCGATTACAGCACCTTCGCACGTTTAGGAAGTTAAGAACTGTCCTCTGGGAAGAATTTTTTAGTGAAATCCTTTCAGCTATGAAGCATAGAAATGCAACTTACGTCCACAAGTTAACTTACTTAAATTCTATTCAAGGAAAATAATATGGGAAAAGTCTTGTGTGGGAAGTTTGTCTTCAATAGCTACTTGTTTCCTGAACTTCGGTTCAATTTGTTGCATCACTAGGCCCTTCCTATAGGAAGGTGAAGTCTGCGTCGAAACAAGTCCATATCCCCTTGCTGGTTGGGATACTAGTCCATCGTAGGATAACCCTTCCGAGTGAAGAGAGGCCGATACAATGAAGCCTGCGAAACAGCCGTCCTTCTTCGCTCCCGGCCCCGGCCGATTGAAGAAGGACGGCTGTTTTCGCAGGCTAGATACAATCATGACCCCGGCAAGTTTCCAACTCAGTCAGGAGTCTATTGCTAACCACGAGAAAACCTATACCTAATTGTATGGTTGAACCGAAATGCACCGAGAACTAAGAATGGGCAACAATTATATAGTGAGACAAGCCACCATTATACTGGAGGTTAAACTCAAAGGAGAAACTGAAAGCCCTAGTGGGGTTTGATTTGAAACCAAAAATGAAGTGTTGTCATTTAACTCGTATAAGACTGTGTTCCATAGGGGAGGGATGTATGAATGCCGAGTATTCCATGTCAGAGCAAGTCGCCTCAATATAAAATAAAGCTAATTGTGATAAGATCACGATTCTGATTGAGATGAGGTGCCGATGAAAAGAAAGGAAGGAGGGAAGGAGTGAAAGGTGGCGGAGCAGTGGGTCGATGCAGCAGGGAGGAGGAAGAGAAAGATAAATAGCAGCTGTAGGATGACTGAAGAAAGTTGACGAGAAGTAACGGCTAAACGACAGAGCCTAAGGGAATGGCAGAAGCAACCTCGTTCCCAGGGTCCTCTCTTCTTCCATCCCCTGAAGAGGGACGGGGACGGGAAGTAGAGACCATGGGAACGAGGTTATGGCAGAAGCAGTTTTAAGGGAGATGGGTAGGAAGACTAGCATAAGCGTATATTTGTGGGGAGGAGAGGGGACATAAGGGGACGAACAACAGCAGAACGAGGGGGGAGAGCCAAACATGGCGACGCATACACGACGGGCGAAAGAACAGGAACATAAGATATGGAGAAAGGCTAAATTAATTAACAAGGACAATCGTTTACTCAAGAACTGACAAACACTAATTTATCCGTCACTGTATCTGCAGTTTATTCAGTTCAATTGTTGGTTCTCTATTTCTTGCATAATGCGAGAATGTCGTGTTTATATTCTTTTTGGACATTTAAATATAGCGAAAACTAAGGTACTTCAAGAGTGGTTTTCAACAAAGCGCTGTACTAACTCACAACTAAAGGAATCGCAATGGCCGATTATAGCGCACCAAGACAATACAATGAGCCAATCAAGAACCTTAACTGTCGCCATGCGCGGAAGAACACACATGACCAGCCTTTGGGTTTGGTTTAACATCTGTTTGGTTGAACAGGTGGCGCGAATTTTTAAACCAATCGCAGAGCGTGCTTCACCAAAACCAAAGCAACTCCGATTATTGCCCACGCTCAACTGAAAACTACTCTTACATGATTCAGACTTGTTCTCAATACATAATTCTAATAAAATAGAGTTTCTCAACTTTTAACTACTACCTTGTGAAAATTACTTCGGCAATCCAGTAACCTTTCACATGCAAACCATCCAGTGTACGTGCAAAATAACTAAGTAACAAATCTTCTGTAATATCATGGGCGAGAAACTACTCCGTAATTAGGCACCAAATTTCAGCATCATTTTGTAATTTCACATGTGAAATTGCAATTGTCATGGCAACGTTTAACGGGAAATTTCTCGATACAATAAACAAGTCAGAAACTCACGATTGCAAGCGTAATCTGTCACCCATGATATTAAATGACAATCCAAACAGTATACTCACGAAATTAAGGAATAATTTCAATTGCGTTTCGTCAAAATTCTAATAATTTCCCTGGGGAAATTTCTAGAAATTTGACACAATGCATGTGACATTATTTTCTGATTTCACTCCTCACTATTTGATTACTGATACTAGTTTATAAAATACAGATACCACAAACAAAATTTGCTTGATTATCGCAAACAAATATATCTTACACCTAAGATGAAAATTACTATTCGTATGCTACTTAACATAAACCAGTAAAATTAAAATCGTGCAATCTTAGCAATGACTGAAGTAACTTAAAAATATAAACCATATCCATAACTTTCACACCTGATATATACCACCGCTGACCACTTACACACAATTCATCTCACATAAGAAAAGCACTAGTGAGTATCTGGTGAGTGTGGAATAACCACGATGATAAATACTTT
>JAHPZR010017573.1:50000-72500 GCA_019787425.1 Platygyra sinensis
AGAGCCTACACAAGCTAAAATACAATACGGGGAATTCGTACTTAAAACACAAAATGTGAAATCTTTTCGCTTGTCCATGACGGTGCTTTGCGCTGTGCAAAGACAAATTCGGACTCTGTTGACTTAAGCTGTTTATAGAAATGTTGAATGTTCCTCCTTGAATGTTCGCCCTTGAAACAGAGATAAGACTTGTTGAGGTGACCGGTGGCTGAAGCTGAAGTGCTAACGATCAAGATGTTGGATATATTCTGGTGCAGTTTCCGAAAGTAAACTAAAACGGGAAGCCGAACCCATGTTTTTAAAACACAAACTTCAAGCGGGCGCTGATTTCAAGACCACGCTTCTGGTAAGCCATTTGAATGCTTTGCTCTGATTGGCTAAGCGATTCTACTCTGGGCGATGATTGGTTATATTTTCACATGTGAAGAATCACTGAGAATGCTATACGGGAAGATGATTGAACGTATTGCTTTTTCACATGTGAAAATATAGCACATATAGAATTCTATTTGCAGGGTTTATTGCCTAAAACTTTCGCTATATATACAATAAAAGACTAAACTTTAGTGAAATAAATCTTGACTGGCAGTATCCATAAAGCGGATATCAAATGACTTTCATATAATTATACCTGTAAACTTAGCGACGTCCTCTACCAAATAACAGCGACGGAATTATTTCTCGAACAATCAGATGTAAAAACAGTTAAGCTTCCCTTCCCATTTTGCTTCGAGTTCTGTTAGAGCAGTTTTCAACTGTGTCGTAAAACCAAAACTCAAGAAGTCGCCCTAGCTAATCACAAAAAGACACTGACAATACAGTGAACCAATCAAAACTTGAAGGTATTACATGTAGCGGACGAGAAGCGCGGCTCGCTGACTGAGTCACGATTGGTTTTGGTTTTACTTCTGATTGGATAAAAAAAGTGGCACGAGGTTTTTTTAAGCCAATCGTGTAGCGTAGTTGATGCGAAACCTCTCAAACGAAACGCCTTAATGCGCCATGTGCGTGCGATTACCACAGTCGCGAACCATTTGACATTCTTAATCAAGGCGTTTGTCACACAAGTACACTACTGTTTTACCTGGAGTGTATCCCCAAGGCTCGTAATATGAAGGAAAAACTCCTAAATGACAGCCACGAACGAACTCACTGTAGTCCATAGGAAGAAGAGGGCTGATGGTTGACAGAAATTCAGGATGGAAAATAACCTATTGAAGAGAACAAATGTAGTGACTAGAGTGCCAAAACGCCAACAACAGGCGTTACTTGGGTGGCCACGCGTCACGCAATGTTTCTTTAAAGAAAGTGTTGTGTGACGACGTGAATAAAGGGTGTAAAGAAGATTGAAGTGAACTAGCGGTCTGAATTTTGATTGATCATTTGTTGAGGTACCTTGACTCTGTCATCAGGGTTGTTGAAAAGATGTGTTCGTCTAAGGTGACAGAGAATTGGATCCACACTGTCTTCTAACATATTGTGAGTTACAATGGCGGGAAGGTTAGGACGCTGCGAAACAACAACAGAAACATAACAATTAGAGTCGGAAGAAACAGAACGTTTCCTTTTGTTTCGATTCCACTTACGGTCAAGTGAAAACTAGATTGTCCGGGTCGGAAGCAGAAGTGGAAGAACCTAATCACAAGGCCTGAAATCGAGCATTGTGATTGGTTTATTTTCAGATAAGCAACAGAGTCATAAGCAGAATCCGTATCAGTATCAGCATGCATCAGTTTGATTTTCACAGCATCGCATCGCTCTACGCTTCTAATTGTAACTCCCGCTTGGACTCCGTCGCTAGTGAAAATTCTGACATGTTGCTTAACTGAGAGGTACAGTAACAAGTCACTATTTCGAAGTCTCTATCTGAAAAGGGAGTAAATAACAGAAAGTCAGACGAATTAGAAATAAAGAAATTTCACATAATGTCCTCTTGCTTCCTTATTCATGCTACGTGCCTGCTTGCGAGCGCACCACTATTGTAAGGAAATAAATCTGCGAGAGAGAGTCGACGCATTATTGTAACCTCATAAAATATCGTTTCATTCTAATCAAGTTTTAAAATTTTATAGGTACATTTGCCCGTAATGAAAACTTAATCAAAGAAATACCGCGGTTGAATTAGTCTAAGAGTATTTATTACCTTGGCACCAAGAATACATCTTTTTAGCTTGATGATCTCATCAGCGTCTAAAAGTTTCGTACCATCTGGAAGCTTTCCCCTATTGTAAGACATCAGATAGTTGAAACTACACAAGAACAAGTCCGTTTGTGCTATCTGTCTCTAATTGAAACTTATTTTGCTTCAGGAAGTGACCTAATTATTGAGTTTAAAACGATATACGATTCGCACGTCAAGTTGAACATGTGCACATGAGAACAAATCATCTCTTGAATATTAGCAGAAAACGCATTCAAAAAAGTTTCATAACCTCGCTCCTTTGTTTTTTGTGTTAATCTTAGTCTTTCTGTCGTCTTTATAAAGATCACAGCAGCTTATTTCGTACCCGAATAACAGGTGTAAAAATTTCACCTCTTGCCCACGCCTTTTTAAAATCTCGGATCTCCTCCCACGCGGGTGCCCCTCTCCACCCCCTTCTCCGCCATCTCGCGAGTCTCTTTTCTTGCCCGCGCTCTCATAACTCGCGCGATCAAGCCCCTCCTAGATCGCTCTCTACAGTTGCTGCCTCCATCAGGTCAGTTAATGGGCTCCTTTAAACATTTAATGGCTGCAGCTAAATGTAAGACCTCTTTCGGAAGTGAAAAACTGTGCTGGAATCTTTATCAATCAAAGTATAAAGACAAAGAAACAAGGAGGGCCTGTCACTTGATGTTCCATTGGCATCTAACAGTATGATTCCATGGTGCACTGAACATTGACCACCATAAACTATAGCATTTGTTGTTTTTTTTTAAAATTCTTTTGATGTTCACGTTAAACGTAGCAAAACGTTTTTCACAAGTGTGACCCAGCTATCAATTAACCGGTTAGAAAAAGAACTTACCCGAGACATGAATCATATATTCGCTTTCCTATTTTGTCTTGGATTTCAGTCACCGTATCTCTAGAAATGACAAAGCCGTAATTTATGAAACGGTAGCTTTCACAATCAAGTTGAATATAAAACAAGCAAACTGAAGACACTGAGAAGCTACAAATTTAAATCATGGAAAAAATACGATTTGAAAGTATTGCAGTTGACATTCCTACCGAAGCTGTTTTGTAACAGCTTGTCCTTTCAGCGAGTCCACGTTAAAATTGCTAGTCCGCGCAGGGAAAATTAGAAATGCCACTACAGTCATGTCACTACCACTGACCTGGAGAAAAATTAAGACAGAAAAATAACCATTACTCACAGCATCTAGAAAAAAAAGTTTTAAGCTAAACTGAACGTAAATAAGGCCATTCTAAGTATTTCATTATATGAAAATGAGTTTCATTTACACGAAAACTAGCCTGTTCCAGGCGTTCAGTTTGTCTGGGCGCAGCACAAGAAACGGCGCCCGAAAAATTAGAAAAAGTGCGGCGCGATGAAGCTTCCTGTCGCCGCGCTTTTTTCGCGCCCCGTTTTTCGCACAGCTTCCCAGCTAAATGAGCGCCTGGAAGAAGCAACACGAAAACGAACAATCATGTATTACCAAACCAATTCAACGCTAAAGGTTCTACATCAGACTTTACAAGAAGTTGAACAATGAACTAACACACTCTTCAAAGACCTCAGTATCTGACCACTGTATGGTCATAATTTATGATGTAGAAGCGTTACATTTCAGACCCTGTTGCGTGCTTGCCACTAGACTTTGCAGATCTACACTACCAACTACATGTGTATGTTAGCAGTCAATGTATTTTACAAAGTTGCAGGTGCTACAATAACCAGCCCCAGCATACCAAACTACACTAAGTTTTAAAATGTGGGAATAAAAGACAAAAATCACCTTTAGAAGGTGGTTAAGCCTTGCTAGAGATTCTACAAACAGATCAGCGCCCTTGTTGAAATATTCATACCTGCAAATGTAGAGGTTCAAAGACTGCAAATTTTGTTCAGTGCAGTAAGAGTACCTAAACGATTCTCAGACAACCACACAGGGTGAAGAATTGCGTCATCACCAGGTAATCTTAAGTTATTTTTATTTCAGGCTTGCATAACGTTCACTTTTTTAGCGATGACACAAGTAAGTGAAGACTTAAATTGCACTCTATCATGTATCAACTTTGCACAAATACATGTAGAAAGACAACTTCAGATTTGCTGGAATATAAAGATTGCTTCGAAAATCTTATCTGCAGTCAAATTCAAACATGTCAGGTCTACAAATGTTCTTTCAAACTGATCCTGTTGTCTGTTTGACAAGGGTCGATAAGCTAAGCTAACCAGACTCGGGAGCTACGGGATCATGTGAAACACTTCAACATAAAGTTAACTGAAAAGATATTATTTTAATCAGCGAATTGCAGCAGCGAGTTAGATGCGTTTGCTGTAGTAAGCCTATTTAACTGCACCTTCAACTTACCTTCCAGCACTAAAGAAGAAAAGGGTCTTGTCCAAATCAAAGTTTAAATGTCTGTGAATGAACAGGACACTTATTTGTTGCAGTTTAGCTATCACTTCAAAACGCATACAATGTCAAAATGGGAAAGGGTTAAATTAATAGACAAATAAAATTTGGGTTCAACAGATTATTATTATGTCAGATCTATACTCAAATTATAAGCAAACATGCACTTCACAACATACCCATGAAAATGGCCTCGCACAAAATTACAAATCTTCTCCTTTGAAATGGCATGTAGATTCTGAAACTCGTGCAGAGCTCTAAAAAAATCCATTATCTAATGTTAATTTATTGCCATTACGTAAAGTTTTCAGGTAATACTATCACTGTGCCTAGTGGAGCATGACTACTGGCACAAATGAATTATTTTGTACAAGAATGAATAAAGTTTTGAAGGTCTTACAATTTAGATTGAACAAAACTTGTCTACAGTGTATTGACAGATTGAAACTAATACTAGAACCTGCAACCAAAGACTGCTGGCAAACTCAACTGGAGTTATGCAACCAGTATTATCATGGCTAAACTGACCAATCACTTTCAATGGAACAGACTTGTAACATCATTGACTGACAAACACTATTCACTTGACTCTGAAGATGACTTCCTCAGGGCTCAGAGTTAACTTTTAATTTCGAGCCCTGGTTCCTCATAGGTTGTCGAAATGTCAAGAGGGTTGTCCAATATACTTGATCTGTAGTGGGTGCCTTAACTGGTGACGGTTTGTGGTGACGGATTGCGAAGATCCATCACCATTTGTCACTTTGCAACATTTCAGCAATCTAGCATTGTCCTCTGCACTTACATGAATGTTTGTGGCATCATTATTTTAGAACAAGCAATATTGTTACACTTCTTTCGCCTGCATTTATTTGTGTTGTTTGTGGGTCGTTGCAACCAGTTACGAAACCGTCACCCCTTACTGGACATGTATGAATGCCAGTCACTAACAACAGTTCTTTCCAGAACTACCCTCACTCGGACGATCATGCTATACAAACTATTCCTTATCTAATACTTAACTTCACTTTAAATTAAAGAAAGTACCTACATCAACCCCCAATTTCTGCATCAAGTTTCTGTACAAAGATCAGAGTATAGTAAACCCTATTGCTACTATATCAACAGAATTTGACCCAGTTAAAATACTACATGTACTTACGTGTACTTAATAACATTGAGGCCATTGGGCAGAACAATTTCTGTTAAAATAAACAAACAGTCACACAAAAAACCAAAGTACCAGTGTAATTAAGACAAAATAAAAGACAATGTTGGTGGAATGAAATGAAGGCCACATGCAAAAGGCAATCACAGAGCCTTACAGAAAAGAATGAAAAAGTACTGGGTATAGAGAGGACACTGTCACACATGATGCAAATGTGTGTTTTGAATGATCTTGCAAAAGTGTCTCCAGGCTTGATGCACTCCTAGATGAAGAAGCTCTTGTACCACTTTTTATCTCACAGAAGATTTATCAAAGTTTGACTGTACACATAGGTAGATAGGTCACTCTGTGTTCAAGCCCAATGGATTATCAGGCCAGAGCCTATTTCTGGTCTCCATAACGCAAAGTGACTTTGAGTATTTCTACTCCCCCAATTGAAAGTTAATTTAAATTGCACTGATGGAGCATCCTACCAGGTCTCCTTTTAAGCAAATGTTCAGCTTCATCTGCTGTGATGTGAGAAACTGTGGTGAACACATGAGCGTTAGAAGCAGCAGCACGCTCCAGGCAGTAACGATGATAAATCTTGCGATCTCCAGCTTCCTGCAATCAAACGGACATAATTAGGTTAGCAATGATATATTTTTGTGTGATACAAAATACGTGTACCTCAAACTACTACTCACGACACCATATTTAATACATGTGCAATAGGTATTGTACCAACACTTCAAAAGCTACCAAACAATTATATTAATTTCCTGCTCCCTTGTTTCACAGTTTGCAACTTTGTTCACAGGTGAACAAGCCTGTATTGTTATTGCAGCTACCCACAGCTATCTTGAATGACTCAAATGAGATGAGGAACAGGTGAAGTAAAGCAGAATAAATGTTTTTAATCATTCAACTAATTAATTAATTAATAAACTAATTAATCATAAAACAATGGATAAAATTCAGACTTGACAAGGACTTGGTCTTGATGTAGAATCTGATGTGAATATACTGTCTATTGCACAGAAGTTACGGAAGTGAAAACAAGCTGAAATATCTTACTCACCTTGTCGACATCAAACTGTTCAAGAGAAAAAAAAAACGAGAGATCAAAAGATGTTTCTGAACAGTTAAATGTACATACCACTGACAGGATGGGGATAAAAAAGTTTGGAATAGGAAGGGAGGGGAGGGAAATCTGCAAATAAACCAGCACCTCACTCAGTGAAAGTGATAGTTCTCCTGGATGCTTCATGCTATGAATACAAGCTCAAGTTCTGATTCGGAGTGCCAATGGATATCCTTATTTACCAACAGGTTAAAGCATGCAGGAATCCATGGCTAATAGGTCAAGTACGAACTTTTGTTCTGCTCACAGAAAAACCTGATACTACACCTCAGTCCACAAAGCAGCTTGGTACCTATAACATGTAATATTGGCTCACATCATGGACCCCCTAAATAGGTCTTCAGTTACATAGCTCTCTGCATGCACGCATTGCATACCTATAATACTAATCAATATTGTGGACATAACCACAGCAGAAACTGTAAGCTGCAGTTGGACTAGCAATCTTTCTATGGGGAGTGCTAGAAATATTCCTTAGCCAGTTCATCATTGCTTCAAACAGTATGATCAGCTGCTACAGCCGAGTTAGTAAAATTTCTGCCTATTTCATAACTTACCCTGTCCAAATTGTTGTAGAAGTCTACATTGGCTGCACATAGGTATCGTCCCAGAAGTGTTGCATGGGTGGTGAAAATTGACCCTACTGCCACATTTGTTGTGCGCAATAAAACCAGCCCAACACCAGCCTGCCATTCATGAAAATGTGCAACTATAGGTGTGTCAGGATCATATCTAGCTCGAAACTGTACGGAAAATTAAGATAATTTCATCCCAATCAGTCAATTAGCAACATGCAATTAGAACACTTGGGTGATACAATAAATGTACAGTTGAAGCTCTCGCGAGTGACCACCTTTGGAATACAAAAGGTGATTGCAACTAGTCAGAGTTGGTCATTTACGAGAATGAGTGCTTTTATGCAACCACCAGCTGAAACAAAAGAGGGTGGTTACCTCCTATACCTTTTGGCATTATTTAGCTTTCTACCTCCTTTACTATATAGTCAGTATAAATTACTCCTGAACTTTTCATTTCATACTTTCAACAATAAGCCGAGTAAGGGTACTGACGGATCAATATCAGTATCTGGGCAACTACGCACCTACCCCTCCCCTAACCCAACATTTTATAATAAGTTAATAAGTTAGTGTTACTGTTCCAAGGGTTAGGGGAGGGGTAGGTGCACAATTGCCCAGATATTGATATTGATCCGGTACTGACTAATAATTATGCATCAGAATCTGAAGAGATTGAAAACAAAGAAGAAGTTCAGTTGGCAATTTTGTAAGGTGAAACTTCTAAAATCAGTTATGATTGGAATTTCTTAAGACACTTGCATAGCTTTGTACTAGCCTCCCATAAAGACATTTTGTAACATGTGACAAGGCCTGTAAGCGGTTGCGCAGAAGGCTATAGCCGAGTTGTTCCTTTTCATGTCAAGGAATAACTTAAAAGAAGTGACTTAGAATAGCATTTGATGATTACCCTTTGAGTCTTATAGATTCTGTTATTTCCAATTTTCATTCTCGAAAACCTTCAGTAGTCATAGCGGAGAGGAATGCTGACAAGAGCAACATAGTCAGAATTAATCTACCATTCAAAGATCAGGTTTCAGCAAATTCTGTTCGGAGGCAGTTGCGTGATCTCAGTAATAAGATTGGCCTCGCTTTGCAGCCAGTTTTTGTAAGCAAGAAATTAGAACAAGACCTAAAACCTAAAGAAGCCAAGCCATCAATTGTTAATCAGCAATGCGTTGTTTATCATTTTGTATGTGATCTGTGCAATGCAGATTATGTCGGCTATACAGCCCGACACCTTTTTCAACGTGTCGCTGAACACAAAAATTCGGCAATTGGCAAGCATTTTCATGAAGCGCATGGTAGGAGGGATCTTTCGAATGAGAGTCATTTTAAGATTCTGAGAAAGTGCCAAGGGAAATTTGATTGTTTAGTGTTTGAAATGCTTTATATCAAGAAATTCAAACCTAAGCTGAATGTGCAAACGGACTCCATACGTGCGAAACTTTTGTTTAACCCGTAAATTAGTTTCTCTCATTGTTCGTTTTAGTATTTATAGAACTTATTTTTACACATTCTTGACTTGATAATGACGTTATGTTAACGTCGAAACGTCGTCGTTTTTAGCTTTTTATAACTTTTTATCGTTTTTAACTTTTTTAAATTTTACAATGTTATCAAGCAACGTTTTGTCGCAAGTTTTTATTGTCAAAGGAATACCTTAAATACAGAAATTAGTTTCTGGACATGAATTGAGTATAATGAATGAAAGAATGTTTCAGTTTGGTGAGTTTTACTATTAATAGCAGTAGGCAATAAGTAGTACAATAAATTTGAATATAATTATACTACATTACCAGAAAGACCTTGCCTCTAGGCACTGCTCTGACAGAGCAAACCTTGAAGTTGCCAAGAACATACATGTAATTGCATGGATTGATTGTTCTACAGTAACTATAAATCATGACAGTCACAGTATTTGCATAATTGCCAACGGCAATGATAAGGGAAAAAAGAGATTTATTAACGCTTTTACCAGCCGGTAAAACGCAGTTAATGGAACATGACACCCCTTGGCACAAGGCTGTTTTTTGTTTGTCATGCAATCCAGTAGGATAAATAATAGAACAATACAGAATGCTAAATTCATGAATGAATGTTCCCTTGTTCTGGCAGTCAGCACAAACGCTATTCATGTCTGTATTTTAGCTTCTATCTTGCTGTGTAATCTAGTCATATATCTTAGCTTCTCCTAGATTGGCCCTTATAATTGTTAGCCCCATTCATGGCTGACAAGCTTGCCATGTTGCGTCTATTTAGCTTATAGTACAGCTGTACCTATTGGTCGCACTTTGGGACACTGTCTTGCTATATAAACTTCAATGTACTGTCGCAGGGCATAATCCTAGCAGCTTGCACGAGAGTACACATTTTGCAACAATTTTGCTTCAAAATTTTCCCACTCTCTCTCCCTGGGAGAAGGGCTTTTTAATTGTTATTTGCCAATAAACTGGGGTCACTCCTTGTGGTTTGGTTAGGTCTGCATAGTGACTTCCCCCAAGCTTTTGGCATTGCTTGTGTCTTGCCTTCTTATATCCTTGCCTTTATCTTGTCCGATCCAGCCTCTGCTGTGCTGGGGAGATAAGAAAGGCTCTGCCAATACTCTTGTTCTATTCCCAAGTTAGTGGGGGGATAAGTGAGGCTTTTGGTTTTGTGCACCTGTCATAAAGTTGCGTCAAACCTGCCACAGGGCTGTGTCCCCCAAAATTACGCCATATTGTTGTTTGCTTATTTGTTGCGGTACACTCTGCTCTTAGTCTAAATAGTGGAATAGTGACATTAACAAACAATGATGCTCTTACTTCTCCAATAAACTGTGCAACCAAGAATCCTAAAACAACAGCATCATTGGCCTCTGTGTCTGGGTCAGGGAGGCCAATGTGAGTGAAATTCCAGAAATCACCTTTCATCTGAGCTAACTTGTGGTAAATGGAGCCAATGTTGAAAAGAACCACCTACAAAATACAATCAAATGAAACTTCAGCCTTCACTACAAATTATGTATTGTTATGATAACTGAATCTACTGACAGGGCAACAGTCGCCTCTTGAGAGGCCTATTGAATGGGTAGCAGTAAAGGAAGTCAATCACCCTGTGTGCTCACTTATGCATTAATCTTCTTTAGACCCTTGAGAAAACTGGGGATGAGTCAGCTGGATCCCAGCAGTCATACAAGTGCCAGGCTGTGTCAAAGATTGTTTCCAACGTGAATGCTACATGTAAATCAATGCTCATAAAAACAAACAAGTACATTATGTAAAAGAAACTAACAGTAGATTTGAAGGTCATTAGCCGTTTACCTTAGGGTATCCGTCAATCAACCATCTTCCAAAGTGAGTCTGAAGAGAAGAAACAAACAAAGAATGTTCAGTGAACATTACAATAAATTTGTTTTAAGAATTCAAAGTGCTTGCTTAAAGTCATACAATCATCTGTATTAACAGCTTGACAGAAGCACAGAAATTCTCTTAAATATTGAGATTTACAGTTCACCAATACAGTTTCTCTCATTCTTATTGGTTTACATTGATCACATGATGCAATAGTGCTCATTGGTGGAAAGACACTATTTAAATAATAGAGTGCTTATGTCTTGCAACTATTGGTCTGATAGTTGCCCCTTGGAAATTTGATGCTCTTAAAAAAATAGTTGGACAGTAAAATTATGTGAAAAAAATCACTTCATATGCACTTTAAAACAACCCTCCAAGATACCAGTATATTAGATAACTTTAATTAAGGGTACCAACAGATAACTTTAAGATACCAAATGAATATATATTAATCTAAAGATTATTTTGCAATAGTCCACTACTAATATGCATTTAATTCAAATTTATCCTTCTTTTCCTCATAATTTGTGAGAAATTCAGTTTAAAAATGAGCAAGTTTGCAAAAGAGCTGTGCATGTGACATAAATAATATGAAGATCAGCAAAAAGCTAGTCTATATTTTTTGGAACAAAGTGTATAGAAAAAAAGGAAATAAATTAAAGAGAGCATTTGAAAGTTCTACCTCCACTCCACTGTCTCTTAAGGCTTGGACAGCTCCTTTCATGCTAGGATCTTCAGGTTCCATCATCTCGACCTCAGTCTTACACTGAAGATCATTGTACATTCCTATCAAGCAATACTTGTTTCCAAGTACATCAACTGCCGCAGGTGCTTTAGATCTGATGACAGTGTAGATCCCGCCGACTGTGCACAACAAAAAGTTAATAATACTTGAATTACACTTTGAATTCCATCATCACTTCAAGTCATCCAATAATTAATTTTATAGCTGATTGCACAGTACAAAGAAGTTTGGATTAAGAGTGTATGATTTTAACTTTAGCTTGGTGGATTCTTGCTCCCATGGTGACTTAGCAACTACTTAAGAAAAAAAAATGAGTACTGGTGATAGCGAAGCTCCAGCGGCGAAGGGCCGCCACGCGGAGCCCCATATTCATGTAGGAAATAAAATGAAGCCCATCAGTTGAATTTCTCATGGTGATCATGGCTAGCGGTATTACTCATGGGCGTGTAAGCACAACGACGATGGTGACGGAAGAGTTGTGTGAGATGGCGGCCATACTCCAAATAATAGGTTGTCTGAGACATGCAGTCTTGGTTTACGGTGTGCTTTTTTTATATATGACATCATGTTATGATCAATTGGCGCCTGTCAAATCAAGTTATCTGCTGAGGAGTATCGTATGACCATATCACAGGCTCAAGTTTACAGCTCATAAGCTCACGTGTTTTATTAAAGTTGACTGCTGACCAAGTGCTGGTTTTCGATTTGATCACGGGTCCATATCAGGTTAACTGTTGAAAACAGAGTCAGGCTGTTTGGAAGCCTGTTAACTGTAATCGAGGTTTAAAAGTAAACCAAATTACAACTGTTTCTTCTCCACAAATACTTTTTGTTTTGTGTATCTGTTTTGTGATTGTTAAAGGGGCTCAATCACGGTTAAACAGTTTGCAAAGTTTAACAAAACTTTTCAAATCCGTTGTTTGCAATCCGTGTCAATCTTCTCCATCCTTAACCATCCTTGTTCCTTTATGGTTTATTATTATCTCTTTGATGTTTTTCTATTTTTATAAAGTATTATTTTCAGGTTTCCTTCAATTTAACGGTAATTTTGTCGATGCTCAAAATAACTCAAAGTACCGTGACTGAGCCCCTTTAAACTCAAAATAGAAGGCCAAACAACATACAGAAAACTTCACTGGAAAGTTACAAAACTCAAATCAAAATTCAACCTTATCCTGGGTTAGCCTAATTGGGCTACAGGAGCTCCACTTTTAGGGTGACCTAAACATATATATATATATATAATTATATATATATATTTTTTTTGTATTTTGCTATAAAATTTTTTTTTTTAAATTATATGCATGGTTACACACACTCATTACAATACTCGCACAGCTACTTACACTAATTACTAAACATCCATCCATTAACTATGTACAAGACTAATACATAAACTTACAATATATATAAAGAAATACGGTCACTCACAATACTAACAATACGAATGCATGCTCAATAATTCTACTTAAAATACTTAGGCCATAATTACGCATATGGGGGGGGGGGGAAATGCAAAATCAAGTCAGTGAGCAGTGTTCTATTATCCATTGCATTTGAAGTTTGGTTTGTAGCTCAGACATATTGGGGTTTTTAGAAAAAACCTTGCACGAATAGAGGTAGTGTTTCATATACAGCAAGAGAAGATCCAGTCTGCGCTTTTGGGTGGAGGTCAACGGAGCTATTTCATCAGTCGAGTTGAACAAAATCTGTTCAACAGAAGGACTCACATTTAAGTTATGTATAACGTTAAACCACTTTATGGTGTTTGAAAATAATGAAATAGAGACATCACACTCTAGAAATGTATGCATTATAGAATCTGTCTTGGAACAGAAATTGCAATGGTCGTCGGTTGCAATATTAAATTTTTTAAGTTCCTTTTTCATAATGATTATCCTGTGTAATATTTTAAATAAAAATTGCCTACATGTAAGCTTGTTGTCTTTAGTAATCTGATATATCTTGGTGAAATTGCGTCTCCAGTCAAGAAGACTGTTTGGGAATTGTTCTTTCCATTTTTTTATTCCGGTAGGTTCCGACACTGAGTGTTCATTAAATAGTTTATAATAGTGTTTACAGCGCATTTTAGACAATGATAGGGTAGTCTCTTCGGATAAGCAGAGCAGATCGGGAGTTGAGAAAAGGAATTCACTAGAGATTGGGGTTAGCAGTGCAGCTTTCTTCAGTGAACTTGGTATGGCAGCGGTAATTTGAAAATATTGCAGGAAATTAGCTTTCAAGCCAAATTTTCCATTGAATTCGTCAAGAGATAAAAATTTTCCGTCTTCACTTAGGAGGTCTTGCACATAATAAATTCCATGGTCGAACCACGTTTTCCAAAACAGTGTTTTTTTATCAATTGTTATATCCTTGTTGTTCCATAGAATAAATTTCTTTCTTGGTTCTCCTCCGTATGCACTGCTCAATTCTTGAAAATATCCTAGTAGTTCGCGATAAAATAGGGGGAGGTTTGCTTGAAATAAATCAATATCGTAGTTGCACTTTAATAAAAAAGCTAGACCGCCATGTTTGCTGAAAAAAAAATCAGGGATAGCCTTCCAGTTGGCGTCTGTGCCATCTAGAAGTCTGCCAATCCAACTCAACCGTAACGATTTGACCATTGTTCGGAAGTTTATAAAATTTAAGCCTCCGTCAGATGTTGGTTGATAAATAATCTGTCTCTTTATTTTATCCTTTTTGTTCCTCCACAGAAAAGCGAAAAGTTCAGCTTGCGTTTTCTGGATCACAGGTTCAGGGACGGTTAACATTGATGCTGCATAAATCAATTGAGAGACGCCTACTGTCTTCGCCAGCATTGAACGACCGTACAGTGAGAGATCGCGTGTTTGCCAAATGTGCAGTTTCGTCTTCATTTTACGAATTTTATTGAAGAAATTTTCTTCATTGTTTTTGTCTCCATCATACGACAAGAACGCGCCAAGAGCCTTAATCGGTTCTGTTATACATTTGAAACCCATAATTTTGTCATTATTACCTTTTTGGGAACCGATCCACATTATTTTTGTTTTGGTTTTGTTCAGGTTGAGGCCCGATAATAAACCAAAGCTACTGATTATCTGAAGTGATGCCTTGAGAGATGCTAAGGAGCTTGAAATCACAGTTGTATCATCTGCAAATTGTGTCAATCTTGCTTCACGCGAGTTAGGTAGTATTATACCCTTACAGTCGGGATCATGACGGAGTTTTAGTGCCAGAATTTCCACTGCAAGCACAAATAAAAAAGGACTTAACGGACATCCTTGCCGCACACCTCTAGAGACCTTAAAATAATTTGTCATGTACCCGCCGTTCATCACTCCACTTTCGATATTGTTGTAGAGAATCGAGACCCATTTTCTAATCTTAGGCCCAAAGTTAAAAATTTGTAGGGCTCGATGGAGGAAGCTCCATTCTAAAGTATCAAAGGCTTTTTCGAAGTCTATAAAAAGAAGAATTCCAGGGATTTTGTTGACATCGGTAAAGTTCATTAGGTCATCTAAAAGGCGAATGTTCTGTCCGATATACCTTCCTTTTATAAAGCCTGTTTGATCGGAATGAATTAGAGACGGGAGTGATGGTTCGATACGTCTAGCTATTATCTTAGCGAGAATTTTATAGTCGACGTTAAGAAGAGTTATTGGGCGCCAGCATGTTATTTCATTCAAGTTTTCGTCACTTTTTCGTATGAGGGAAATGATTCCTCCTCTTTGTGTGATTGAGAGTTGGTTTTCTTAGAAGGCTTCGTTGTAGCACTGCAGAAGATTTCCTCCAAGCAGGTCTAAAAAGGCTTCATAAAATTCGACAAGATGAAAAAAGTGGGGTCACGTGAGATGGGCTAGCATGCCATCCTAAGGAATCAGAGTAGCAATGCATTTCCAAATAGCTGAATCTTGCCAATATGGAAGTACAGTACAGACCCCTCTAACCTCTTGATGACCCTTCCCAAAAATAACCATGAGCATAATGGGAGGCGTGGTGGCCTCATGGTTAGTGCACTCGACTCTGGAGCGAGCGGTCCAGGTTCGAGCCCTGGCCTGGGACATTGTGTTGTGGTCGATATACTCTTTATTGTACAAGACTCCAAATAAACATGTCTGTCTGTCTTGTGTTGTTTTCTTGGGCATTACACTTAAATACTCTGAAAGTTTGGAAATTTTGACTGGGCAGTTTGTTGCCCCATATCAGACGATGTGACAATACTCTTGAGATTCTTCCTTTCAAATGTTTAAATGGTTGTGTATATATGAACAAATAATTTTTAGATAGATAAAAGAGTAATTATATTCTCTAGAGAATATCATGTGGCCAGCTGTAAAGGGAAAACAAACCAAACAGGCTAAAATGGTCTACTTCTGTCACTGGTTTTGACTCACACTTTGGAATTTTAAAACTGACTAAGTCACCACTTCTCCAAAACTTAAATTCATGGTGTGCAACATCATGAAAGGTGGTTTAAATACTCAGCAGGGAAGCTGTCCTTGTGGTCCAGTTCTAAGCTTTCTGGGCATTTTTACTCTCTTGTGTTATTAATACAATATGAAGTAATTCTCATAAAGGGGAGTTAAAAACAATTTGTATTTGGCCAAGATTTTCTTATCAGCTTCAGGTTAAGCATGAAAACACTTCCAATAATTCAACCACAGATGAATCAAATTACAGAGAAGTTAATGTTAAAGAATTCTTATTGCATTAACATGTTTCTCATCATTATAAATCGACAAACCATGACTAGTCTAATAACTGAGATTTTGCTAACCATGTTTTCGCAAGCAAACAAAAATGTCCAAGGTATCAATTTGAAGAGTTAGCAAGAAACAAAGGCATCATGTTATGATTGTAAAGAAAACCCAAAGATTAATGTCAGATGTTTCAATGTCTTACTGCAAATAAAATTATTATATTTATCTAAGTATATTACATTTGACTTTCCAGTGAGTCTTTATAGCCTAGTTTCACATGGTATCTGCACTAATGACAATTCCTGCTTTTTTTATAGTGACTGACATGGCATACTAATTTGATTTTCATATTAATATATTAATAAAGCATCATACCTCAGAGAGTTAATTTTACATTAAACTTAGATATTTTTAAACAAACTCAGAACTTACAGTGCTGTGATTTAATATATTATTGAAAGTATTATATTGATTTACATCATCATTTCCGACGTGTTAACTTCAAATCAGAGCATTTCAAAGAACAAGCAATATTTTCTTCATTGCTTCTTTTTGTCAAAGTTTGTAATGACTGAGAAGTAGGCTTTAGTTGCTTGACAACTTACAAAATATAATTAATTCTAAAACAAACGCCATTGTACTGTGTACAAAGACTTCTCACCGAGATAAAAAAAAGACCTTCAACTAAATCAGCCCATGGCTGTAGACAGAATGCAACATATTTTTGGTTGTGATCTCTGAAAGGGAGTGCATTTGCACTTTGAGAAGCAGGAAGCAGACGGAATTACACTTTCTAAATACACAACGTACCATCTCGTGGCATGTGGTCGATATGCACCCAAGCATTATGCCAACGAACCGAGAGGTTGGTAATATTAGGAATGATAGAGGCAATTTAGCCAGAAGATAGAACGAAGGATCACAGGTCTTTCCAAGGAGTGTGAGAATTAGACTTTCGAATCAAGCCTTCTGAGTTGCCTATAACTTCATTTAGGGGTGTGTGCGAACGTATAGGTACCAAGCTTCTCGCTCGCTCAAGCGAAGAAGCGCAAATAGCAAACATATTTAGGAGAAATACCTTTGTTTGCAACCTCCCAAGAGACTTCAAAGGTAAAATAGTGCGGCTCCTGATCGCCGACTCCTTCTCGAGGTTGCTCCATGATGTCTGAAGACTGACTCGCTCTCCTCATCATCGTTTCATCCGCACTAACAAGACTAACAACGCCGACATTACTCACGCGTGAATCAGCTGACCCATAGCAATGCAGGACACGTCATGACATGTCACAGGTAAGGCCGTCACGCAACACTACTCATCGCCTTGCTACGGTCCGGTGGTAACCACGTTCGGGTAAGACAGAAAAAACCACTCACATGGACGCACACTAGGTAAAAATGTTTAGAGAGGCTAATTGCGGAGCTAGCCTGTTAGCTAAGATGGATTGCCTTTTATTTGCTTCATTCGAAATCCGCCAATTTTGCAAGTGACCATGTGCTTTTCACGCAATCAAGGTGCAGAGCAGTCTTGCACGTGCAGACGTCATTTTCAGTCGCGTGCACCACGTGCAATGTGACCGAAAGTACAACTGTAGCGTGCATGGCGAAGATGCCACGCTATTCTAATATACTCTGCGCTGCTGAGCACTAACCTTAAAAAGCAATTATAGTAAGGTTAATTGCATAATAAAAGCATTGCTAAAATTTTTCCTTTTATTTCTTTTAATATATTCATTTCATATTTGTTTTATTTTACAGGATCCACATTAATATCAGTTTTGGTTATCCTGAGTAAATATTTATTATTTCTATTATTATTGCTCTGATGAACCATACGATGTTTTTGGAGTTCATGTTTCGCACGAAAAATCATCCATCGTCAGTTGTACAATGAGAAATAAAATGAAATTATGCAATATAGAGTGTAACAAAGTGAGATATTAACAAGAATAATCAAGATCATTGAGGATAAAGGCGCGAACCAAAACCAAAACAAACTATTTAGGCCCCGTTTACACGGGTCCGGACAAATTCTTGCACGGACGAAGTTTGTTCCTGGACCACCTGTTTACATGGATCCGTGCAAATTCTGTTGCAGTGATATTTACACGGATCCGTGCAAAGTTTAGACCAGTCGCGGTATTTGATTCCAGGCCATAACCGCGCTATCTCAACAAAAAGTTGCACGGTTCGTGTTTTTACACGAGTCCGTACAAATATGGAACCGTGCCGGCCAAAAAGTTGTCCTGCTTTTTTCAGGTCCCAAACTTGCATACTACGTTCAAAAATTCGTCCAGTTCCGCCGGTCCCGTGTAAACGCAAGGTGAAACCGTGCAAGTTTTTGTCCGTGCAAAGATTTGTCCGGACCCGTGTAAACGGGGCCTAAGCTAAGGAAAGATGCATGGCTTCTTCAATTTTGACGCATGGCTTCTTTAATTTTAAATTGGAAGCTTGTGGAAGCAGAGTCGAGGATTTTAAAACAATCTTCTGAACAAAGCTAGGAATCGACAATTTTCAAAACCTTTCACGTGATTAAAGATGTGGGACCATGTGGGAATGTTTTTCGGAGGAGAGATGTTCACGGACGCGAGTGGCCTGGCGAAGTGTCTATTGGTTTCACCAATATAACAGGTACTACAGCCTGCACATGAAAACTTATAACTGCATGACTCGCGATCGTAAACCCACAGGGTTAGGATCCTTGGCCCCAAACCAACTCTTGATTTTAAACAAGGTGAACACCAACTTAATGTCCAGGTCACAGAAAAATGTGATGACTAATTTCTTAATTCTGCATTCGTTGTGATGGAAAAAGGACCGATGTACGGTAATTTGAAATAAAAACAATTCTCCATACGAGCAGCGCTCTGCGAGGAATCAGAGGTGAAGTTATTGTTGAGAAATGTTCTTACAACATTCTTGATAACGCTAGCCCCCGTAGAAGGTTTGTTTTTCAAACCGAAATATCTGGCAATTATATTATACTTGTTTTAATTTCATTGCTGTTTTATTTCTTTTCCTCTCTTCGCCGTGGGGATCAGTCTACTGTTTTTTGCATGGTATCTTTTCATTTTAACTGATCCAGGTCTCCAAAGATCCGCACCGTTTTGCATTGGTCTGTCGTTGTTGTCTAGCCGATATTAGAAGAGCATCCGAATTATCTTGCTGTCCCGGCGGTTTAGCCTCCTACGCACGCGTGACAAGCCTAAGAACGTCTGCGTGGGAGGCTACCGGCGGTTGGGATATTTGAATTTTTGCAAACATTTGAACACAAATCATTTCCTGGGGTGTTGAATTTCAGTTACATTTGACCTCACATTTTTGCCCAGGGGTAAGGAATTTTACAGCAATGTTTTAGAAAATGTCAAATCCCCGCCCTATGCCGCGCCTTCCCCCACCACCCCCCCCCCCCCCCGCCTCGCCCGCATATATTCGAATGGTTAGAAAAAAGGAAAGGGGAAGACGGCAAAAAGTAAATACTCTAGGACGTAATTAATTAATAACTTTTCAGCCATGTATATTTTTTGTTGTTTGTAATTTTCAGTTATTTGGAAATTGTGGTCGATATACTATTTATTGTGTAAGACTCCAAATAAACATGTCTGTCTGTCTGTCTGTCTAGGTGCATAAACAAATCTAAAAGGTGTCGACATATCAACGGTAAAACTCAATACCCGAATTGTAATTCCCAAACCAGCGTTAATTAGCTGGTTTAGTTTGCAAGCAGCTAATTCTCACAGTCAAGGGTTTTTAAGTGTACATTACCTACAAAATAAATCTTCTACTCCAAATATTGCCGGGTAATTTATTATTTATTCAAAATATTTCCCCGTTTCTGATTGGTTAAAACCACACGCATAATTCACCATAACCAGCTGCTGTTGACCAAATATTGAATGTGCAGCCTGCTGCAGATTATTGAACCGATGACTCCGTCGATGACGTCAAAAGTGCAGCCCGGCTGCAGATTATTGAACCGTTGACCGAGAAAACCTGGCGACCAATTGAAAATTGGGGAATCTTCAGCAATTATTGAGAGGGTGTTAACCACAGAGGCCGAGGGAACAGTTTTCCGAGAGCGTAAACTGTGAGCTTCGAGGAACAGGTAATGTCCAAGGACAAATATTCGAGCATGTAATTCTAAATAAATTGAATTATTATATGGCAAGATAGGCCTGAGGTAAATTCGAGCGTTCTGATTGGTCATTTCTTGGTCGGGATTTTGCCATACGGACCGTTTCCATGGAAACGGTCATAAGCTGTGTATTTTTTCTGTTTTCGAAAGCCGGCAAATTCAAAATTTGCAGCGAAAACTACGAAAAGAAAAACGTTTTAACACTCTCACAGTTTATGCTCTCGGAAAACTGTTCCCTTCTCGGAACAGTTGATGTCCGCGGACAAATATCCTAGACTATTTTAGCGCCAAATGGAGGATTTTGTTTATTTATTACATCTCTCAGTTATTACACACGCAGTATTATTGGTCGATATTTAGAGAGCCGTATTCTACTGCACGACCTGCTAAAAATTGGATCTGTTTTTGTTGCCAAAATGTTTCGTGATTTATCGCCGTGTTTTGAATTTTAGAAAGTTTAAAACTTTGTTTTTACTTTTGAAGTTGTTTTGAAAACAACTCGAGTCACGTAACAATACCAAATTGACTCGTATGCTCAGAAATTTGAAGCCATTCCGCGTGAATAGAAATCGTTCCCAATATTTCCCCTTCGATTTATGGACTGCCCGCTTCGCGCTTGGGCCATAAATCGATCAGGAAAAAAACTCGATCCATAACTTACAGTACGGCCCTCAAACTCGGTTTGTAAAAGGCATTTATTTATTTATTTATTTATTTGTTTTTTGTTTGTTTATTTATATATTTTAACACTTTTTGCGAAAAGATGGAAGGACTCTAAAAGCAATAAAACGATAGCAGCAAAACAGAGCTACTTGGGACAACAAGAACAGCCATTAGATTCATAAAACTTAAGACATCAACAAATTTTCATTATAAATTAAACCATTCATCCAAAGTTTTACATTGCTCCAACATTGTCACGATGTATGTTTCGCGGAGTTAAGGATTTGCCAGCTCCGATACAAATGTTAAGCACTGATTTATAAACAAGTAAACTAGTACTCTTTCATTCAGTTTCCCTTTGTTTGTCAATGGTGGCCACGGCTCAGCTGCACAACTTAGCTAACAAAGCCTTAACATTACAGGTAACCCAGAAGACAGTCAATTTCCATTCATTAAAACGGCATATAACTATGTGAAATAGTAAAATCGCTCCTTTGGAGTTGAACTCCAGTCTGTACTCTCATGTGCCGTGAGACCAGGCCACTCTACTGTAACAGTATCTCTGGTTTCCCAATGCTTAGCTGGCCGGCAGAAACCAGAAACAATTAACGGTGAAGTAGTCAATTGATATACGGTGTTTCTTTTCCCTTGGCTACTGACGTGACGACGGAGCTTATGGAAATAGTTCTTTACACGCAACTTTTGATAGCACGTCTCCCTGTAATCTGTGACAAAAGAGGAAATGTCAAGATTTCAAGACTGCTGAAGACAGGCATTCCACTTTGACCAAAAACCGGCCTCCATCAAAGAAAGTTGATTCCAACACCGACTTGAATTCCATGGTTTACACTGAAAAAAAGGGGGGAAAAATCAAAGAACTAGAATATCAGTTCACCAGGATATATCAATACGCAGAAAAACTGAATGTTCTGTCGATGCATACGAAATAGAGAAAAAAGCCAATTTCACAGCATGATGTAGTAATTTCTTCCTACTCGACACAAGAGAAGTAGCAAGGTTAACAAAATGATACCTGTCCGAATTTTGTGCTCTAAAAGGAACGCAGTAGTTTAACTCCACGCGAGCAATTCCTAACAGGAACACCAGCCCGGCTCCACAAGACCAGCGCATCTTCTCTCGCAGCACATCGAGCCTGTTCCTCCATGGTAAACCTGAAAAATCAGTTTCAAACTTTGTAGCAAATGTAAAAGAACTAGGCTGAGTAAAAGAGCTCATTTTTTCACCCTGAGAGAGGTCTGAGGTTGACCAAGAAAATGACATACTCTCCATGGAATCGAAAAGTGCCGCTGATTTAGGGGTGACTATTGAGGACATTTTAACTATTGCAATTGTATTGCAATAGGTCACATGGATATTGCGATATTATTGTGATAGTGTAGGTACTATTGCAATAGTATTGCGATAGATTTCAGGAATGTCTGTATCTACCTAATGCCTTACACTTAAAGGGGCATTGTCACGCTATTTGGCACTTTATTAAAAGCTAGAAGGTGTCTTAG